>CAWVRF010000918.1:0-121000 GCA_963932465.1 Maratus speciosus | reverse complement strand
AATATTATTTAGCAAAACATAAATAATTTCCATTATTAGGTAGCTTTCTTTACAAAAAGCTACCTATTGCAGCCGTTCGGAGGAAAGCGATTTCAAAAAATTTTGGTATATTTTCATCGATCATGACCCCCAGACCCCGAAACCACCCTCCGTTCAAAATTGATATATATATATATATATATATATATATCTGACCTATGTCACACTGTAACTCCCGTAATTATGAACCGATTTCGATGTAATTCGGTGTGTACATAGTACATACCAATGTCTCGACCGAGTTCGTTGGCCAGCTTCATCCGCCGTTTTGTTTCAAAATGGCGGCCATTTAAAATTTTTAAAAATTTTTAAAACTTGAAATTTGGTACCAAAAAATTAAAAATGGAAAAATATCTTTTTCTTATGTATTTGACCTTTATACAAAGATTCCGGAGCAGTTTTTGTTTCGTCTATATCTTAAAAAATGGCTGAGTTATAGCATTTTCAATTTCTAGCGTGGCTGACATTTTGAAACGTCCTGAATTTTGTCACGCGATAAAAGGCGTATTTATGAACCGATTTGGATGTAATACAGTGTGTATATAGTACATACGAATCTCTCGACCGAGTTCGTTGGCCAGCTTCATCCGCCGTTTTGTTTCAAAATGGCGGCCATTAAAAATTTTTAAAAAATTTTAAAACTTGAAATGTGGTACCAAAAAATTAAAAATGGAAAAATATTTTTTTCTTATGTATTTGACCTTTATACAAAGATTCCGAAGGAATTTTTGTTTCGTCTATATCTTAAAAAATGGCTGAGTTATAGCATTTTGAATTTCTAGCGTGGCTGACATTTTGAAACGTCCTGAAATTTGTCACGCGATAAAAGGCGTATTTATGAACCGATTTGGATGTAATTCAGTGTGTACATAGTACATACCAATCTCTTGACCGAGTTCGTTGGCCAGCTTCATCCGCCATTTTGTTTCAAAATGGCGGCCATTTAAACATTTTTTAAAAATTTAAAATTTGAAATGTGGTACCAAAAAATTGAAAATGGAAAAATATTTTTTCTTATGTATTTGACCTTTATACAAAGATTTCGGAGCAGTTTTTGTTTCGTCTATATCTTAAAAAATGGCTGAGTGATAGCATTTTGAATTTCTAGCGTGGCTGACATTTTGAAACGTCCTGAATTTTGTCACGCGATAAAAGGCGTATTTATGAACCGATTTGGATGTAACTTCGTTTATACATAGTACATACCAATGTCTCGACCGGGTTCGTTGGTCAGATTCATCCGCCATCTTGTTTACAAATGGTGGCCATTTAAATTTTTAAGAAAAATTTAAATTTGAAATGTTGTACCAAAAAATTAAAAATTGAAAAAATATTTTATTCTTATGTGTTTGACCTTGATAAAAAGATTCGGGAGCAGTTTTTGTTTCGTCTATATCTTAAGAAATGGCTGAGTTATAGCATTTTGAATTTCTAGCGTGGCTGACATTTTGAAAAGTCCTGATTTTTCTCACGTAATAACAGGCGTATTTATGGACCGACTTGGATGTACCTTGGTGTGTACATAGTACATACAAATATCTCGACCGAGTTCGTTGGCCGGCTTCATCCGCCATCTTGTTTCAAAATGGCGGCCATTTAAAAAAATTAAAAAATAAAAAAAATTAAATGAGATACCAAAAAATTGGAAAGTGAAGAAGATTTTTTTTGTATGTGTTTGACCTCAATACAAAGATTCCGAACAGTTTTTCTTTCGTCTATATCTAAAAAAAAAATGGCTGAGTAATAGCATTTTGAATTTCTCTTGTGGCTGATATTTTAAAACGACCTGATTTTTGTCACGCGATAACAGGCGTAATTATGAACCTATTTGGATGTAACTTGGTCTGTACATAGTACATACCAATGTCTCGACCGAGTTCGTTGGCCAGCTTCATTCGCCATCTTGTTTCAAAAGTGTTGCCATTTAAAAAAATTAAATTTAAAATTCAAAATGAGGTATTAAACAATTGGAAAATGAAAAAGATTTTTTTATGTGTTTGGCCTTGATACAAAGATTCCGGAGCAGTTTTTGTTTCTGAAAATTTGTTCTTTTGTTTATATCTTAAAAAAATGGTTGATTTATAGCACTTTGAATTTCTAGCATGGCTAACATTTTGAAACGATCTTGTATTTGTCACGCGATAACACACGTATTCGCCTATTTCGATGTAAGAAGGTATGTGGATAGTATACATCAACACCTCGACCAAGTTCGCTGGCCAGATTCATCAGCCATCTTGTTTCAAAATGGCGACCATTAAATTAAAAAAATATATATATATTTAAAGTGAGGTGCAAAAAAATTAGAAATTGAAAAAGGTTTCTTTCTTAAATATTTGACCTTGATATAAGGATTCAGGAGCATTTTTTGTTTGTCTTTACCTTAAAAAATGGCTCATATATAGCAGTTTCAATTTCTATTGTGGGTGACATTTTGAAAAATCTGATTTTTTGCATGCGACAGCACTCCTATATATTAACCGATTCCGATGTGAGTGAGCATGTGCACAGCAATTACTAAGGTCTCGACCAAGTTCATTGCTTAGCCTCATCCACCACGTTGTCTTAAAATGACAGGCACTTTAAGAAATTGCCGAATTTGGCAGCCAAATATATGTTACTTTAAAGAAAAGCAGCTTGGATAAAGCTGACTAATTTCGCGAAATTCTCATTCATTATATTGATAAAAATTAGTATTGAATATCCTATATTCGGTTTCCACTAAATTGAGCTTCGTGTGTTTGAATGATATAATTTGGCTTTTTTTAAATAAGGATTATGAAAGCTACCTCTTCCTCCCGGCACTGGCCGGAAGGACTTTTAAAATTAAAAAGGTTTCCGAGTTAAATACTATATATATATGTATGTTAGATAATAATTCTAGGGCTTATAGACAATAAATTTTTAATGAATCTAGGTTACCGATGTATACAAAATAATTACACTATTTAAACATTAAAATTAAAGGGGACTCGGGGAAAATAAAAGGCGCCTGCTAACGCTACTATAATAGAGATTGGAGACCGGGTTCTAATATGCACGGAAAATTGATTAAAAAGCTCCAACTATTAATTTACTGGAACAATTATTTATTCAAAAACACTCTAGAGGTGGTTCAGCTGGAAAAAGTGAGAGAGAGACCCCCAATTACAAAATGTGGCGGCAAAGCGCCTTTACGTTTTAGAAACCTTCACATATCGAAGGCTAGAACAGAAGTGTCAGTTTTTCGCTAGAAGTCTAGAAATCTTGGCGTTGCCCAGAATCGCCAATTTACAAACTTTTGGTGACTGTATGAAAGTGAACAAAGGTTTTTGGCGATAAACATTACCGCAAATAATGTGGTGTCTCTACCGGACGGTTGACGCCGAGATTGCAAGTAAGCGCTTCCAATTACGATGAGAAATGCATCAGAAAAACCGAAAATTGTTTATCATACACATAGGCCTTTGCCCAACAACTGTTTCATAAAATTGTACAAAGCAGACCGCCGCATGAGAAGAATGCCAAAATTCACAGGCATCTGGCTTTTAGCTCGACCACAATACATGAAAAATATTTGCTTCCCATAAGATCCGTTCATTTTTACTTTTGTTGTTAATACAATTTCAACAGCAAATATTAGCAAAGATAAAAATTGCTTCTCACTGCGGCGGGCGAACAATCCGATGAAAATAAATGAGGACATTGCTACCAGCATCTGTGCTTTTTAATTTTTATTTATTTTTTTAGCAGTAACGGACAGATAACTGATTAAATGTTTTAAAATATCTAGGAAGGGTGAGTTCGCGATTAGCGTCAAGCTAAGGACCCAGTATAAATATAAAATTGTTGTAATAAAATTTTTATATCAATAATGAAAGATAGAAATCTATTTTCTTACCTTTCTGGTAAAACAGACATACGCTGGTTTCCTTCTTACGTAGGCAACCTGTAATATTTATTTAATTAATAGATGTGGCAAATTGTGAACAATATTATCTTCGAAGAATCCAGATGTAGAGGAAAACTATTTAATGCTTGAAAATAATCTTGGTTACAAGGATCCACACTCACACACTAAAAAATGTAAAGTAAAAGATTAAATATTAATAAGATAAGAGTAATGACATCGAAAATCCAGTAGAAGACGTAAGTCTTCCATAGGACAAAGAGTTGACACACAAAAAACCGTGCGTCTTGACCTCGCCAAATCGGCCCTTCAAGTGAGAAGTAAAAAAGGGACCCACACGAGTTAAAACAGAGTAAAAAAAGTCTGGAAACAATAAAACTGCTTAACAAGCAAAAAAGTTCTAATTAAAGGAGTCTATATCGTCAGAAAAGTTTTCTGGTGCTGCGATCTATTGTCGCCTTTTCGAAACATAAGTCTCTGATACAATTGTTCATTAGTCCGTGATCTTACGAGAACTTCGCTCAGGGAAGTGTCGCCATCTTGGAACACATTTCACAACTGAAAATGAAGGCGCGTTGCACATGTCACAGGTAAATTGTCATTTCACAGGCGAGGCGGTGTTGGACATAAAATCACTTACGCTGAGACGTTTTCCAACACCCCCGCTTTTTATGTCAAACCGACGAGCGTAAAATGTTTAACTTATTTCTCAAACACTCAAAATGAGGCTTAGGCAACGGCTTGGTGAGCACGTCTGCCAGCATTAACTTCGATGGGCAATAAGTTATTTTGATTATGCTATTCTGGCATAGATGTCTGATGTGATGATACTTTACTTCCACGTGTTTAGTTCTTGTCTGTGCCTTTTCGTTTTCGGTCAATCTTATGGCTGATAAGTTATCTTCGTACAATGTTACGGGTAGTTGTTGACATAGTTCGAGATCATTTAACAAGTCTAATAACCACGAGATTTCTTGACCTGCATTAGAGGCAGCGATATATTCAGCCTCCGTGGACGAGAGTGCTGTGCAACTCTGTTTCCTCGATGACCATGCCAATATATTATTTCCTAATTTAAACAAGTTTCCAGTGGTTGACTTCCTGTCTATTCTGTCGTTCCCCCAATCGTCATCGCTATATGCCGTTAGGATTGGAGGTTTTGTTTTATCTATGACGAATTTAAGATCTTTGGTAGTAAGCAGATATCTAATTAACTTCTCGATAGCTTGCCAATCGACTTCCCTTGGGGATTCATTCCTTCTTCCCAGGATATGAACGACTGATGCTATGTCGGGTCTAGTTAAAGTTGCAATGTATAGAAGGCCTCCTATAGCCTGTCTAAATTTTACATTATCTCCCATTAGTTTCCCGTTTGGATCTAGATTAACGTAGTTAGTATTCATGGGTGTATATGTAGGCTTACCATTTAACAAATTGAATTTTTCTGCGATTTGTATTATTTTGTGTTCCTGGTCTAATTCTAGATTACCGTTTTCTGTTTCCTTTATGTTTATGCCTAAATATTGTGTTACTTGACCTAAATTTTTGATTTCGTATTGCTTTGATAATTCGGTGTATATTTCGTGTGTGTCTGTTTCGTCTCCTGCGATTAAGATGTCATCAACATACACTATCATGTATACGATTTTTCCATCTTGGACTCTTTTGTACAGACATTTGTCTGACGCGCATTCAACGAAATTTAGTTCTTTTAGAGATTTACTTATTTTTTGGTTCCACGCCCTAGCTGCCTGCTTAAGGCCGTAAATCGCTTTGTTTAAACTACACACTTTATCTTATTCCCCTTTTGTTATGTATCCCTCTGGCTGATGCATATAAACCTCCTCTTCTAAATTGACATGTAAGAAAGCAGTTTTGACATCTAGGTGAGTTATTTTAAGGTCTTTGTACACCGCTGCGTTTAAGAATGCTCGCAGGGTGGTATGCGCTACAACGGGTGCGTAGGTCTCATCAAAATCGCTTCCATATTTTTGAGCATATCCCTTAGCGACCAATCTAGCTTTATATCGCTCTATAGAGCCATTGGCTCCCCTTTTTGCCTTAAACGTCCACCTACAACCTATGACGCGTTTTCCCGGGATAGGCTTTATTAATCTCCAAGTATTATTTTGCTTCAGAGAATCTATTTCCTCACTAGTGGCTTTTAGCCATTTATTTTTAGTTTCTGCGTCATTGATATTTTGTAGGTCTGTCCATGACTTTGGCTCCTGAATTTGACACAGGTTTGCGCTTATTCCATAACGCTTAGGTGGTACGCCACGATTTTGTCTTTGCGATCTTCTCGGTTCAAGGGATGTGTCGGTCGGGGTGTTATTCTGATCATCGTCGCGTTCTTCTAGATCAATTTCAATATTATCTGCGGGAGTTTGTTCGTTGTTTTGATTTTCTTTGGCGGGTTTAATTTCCTCATCTTTTATACCTTCTTCGAAGAATTTTACGTTTCTAGATATTATAATTTTATTTTCACCCGTATATATCCTATAGCCCTTGCTCATGAAATCATATCCTAACATTATTCCCTCGATGGCTTTCTCATCTAACTTATTTCTTTTAGGTTTGTCGACATAGGCAAATGCCTTAAATCCGAATGTTTTGATGTTCGAGAGGTCGGGTTTTCTTTTATGCCAAAGTTCATAGGGTGTCATGTTATTTTTGTTAGCTTTTGTTGGTAGACGGTTGATGAGGTAGGTGGCGGACATGACAGCTTCCCCCCAGAATTGCTTAGGTAACTTGGCGTCCGACAACATGGTTCTAGCCATTTCCACTATCGTTCTATTCTTTCTCTCTGAAACGCCGTTCTGCGGGCTAGAATAGGGAACACTCAATTGACGCTCTATCCCGTTTTCTATCTGGCAGTTTTCAAATTCATCACTGATATACTCTTTTGCGTTATCGGATCTTATTGCCTTTATCAACTTGCCAAATTTATTTTTTGTTAGCGCTATGTATTCTTTCAGTTTGATAACGGCTTCCGATTTATACGCGATTAAGTATGTTATTGTGTACCTGCTATAATCATCCGTGAATGTTATAAAGTACCTTTTCCCTCCTATCGTTTCAGTATTCATGGGGCCACATATATCGGAATGTGCAAGGGTACCGATATCTTTGCTGCTCTTTGTGGCTACTTTAGGGTAGGGCAGAGCGGAAATTTTCCCTTCAATGCACTTGGTTCATCGCGTGTCATGTTTACAATTATTAATTGTTATCCCATTGGCTAATTCATGATTAACGAGGTATTTAATATCATCAAGATTTTTGTGTCCGAGTCTTCGGTGCCACAATGAAGTACAATTTGTATTGTTACAGAAAGTTTGAGTACTTATAGTATAGCCGTAATCATCTTCAGGGTTTAATACGTAGAGATTATCATTTAATTTAGCTGTCAAGATTATATTATCATCTTTGACAAATAAACATGCATTTTTCTCGAAAATTACCTTTATATTATTTTCAGTGGCTTTCTTAACTGACAATAAATTGCCCTTTAGTTCTGGACAGTATAATACATTTCTTAGTGTAATGTAGTGGTTTTTGTCTGTTTTTATTTTTACGTCGCCCATACCTTGCGAATTAAGCCTTTTTCCATTAGCGATTGTTATATTCCCAAAATTCCCGGCTGTGAATGTAGCAAAATTTGTTTTTGCTGATGTAACCTGCCTGGTACAACCCGAGTCAATGATGTATTTGTTTGAATCCGTTGTTTGTGTTTTGTTAATTTTTACTGACTCAATTTCAAAATTGTTTTCCATTGGGAAGAGAGGAATGATCGATTGGTTGACCTCATCCTCTATATTTGATTTGCTGTTAAAGCAAAAATTCGAGGAGTCGGTTTTACTACCATTGTGTTGATTTTTGGGGTTTACCGAATTGGCTTTAAAGTTGGCATGGTTGTTAAATTTATTACTGTTATAATTTTCATTTCTTTGGTAATTGTTTTTCTGTTTGTTTTTCTGTTTGTTTTTCAATTTGTAACATTCTGAACGAGCGTGCCCATCTCGTTGATAGAAACTGCAATACTTTTTGCTACCTTTATTTACAATTTTATATGCTGTGTCACTTGGTGGCGTGCTGATGTTTTTGTATTCGATCCGATGAGAGTACTCATCGATGAGTTTGTTTTTTACAAACTCGAGGTCTAGATCCTTTTCGTCTCTAGCCTCCATACTCGTTATAAGAGGTGCGTATGACTGAGGCAAGCTGCAAAGCATAAGAGCCACAATGTGCGAATCATTTATGAGCTCTCCAATGGCAGCAAGTTTGTCGCGGATAGTTAAAATATTGTTGATATGTAAATTTAAGTCTCCGCCCTCGTTGAGCCTTTGCGAATATAGCTTCCTCAAAAGGAATAATTTGGATGATAAATTCGCCCTTTGGTGAACACTTTTTAATCTTTCCCATATGTGTTTGGGAGATGTCAAGTTTCTGATATGAACGATTTGCGTATTTTCAATGCATAAACAAATTATGGCTTTCGCCTTAGCCGCGTTTTTAGTATATGTATCATCGGGTGCGGCAGGTGGAGATTCTGTCACATATTTCAGTAAATCGTCTTTAATTAACAAATTTTCTAATTTAAAACACCAATGATTATAATTATTATCATTTAATTTTTCTACTGCCGTAATTTCTTTTGAAGCAGACATAGCGTGCTATTCAAGTATTATAAATTCTTTGATAACAAATATATTTACTATAAGAAGTTTGTGACTTTCTTAAAATAATTTCTTAGAGTATATGCATAAATATAAATAAAATGATCATTTATTCATAATAATGAATCAATATTCATTCACAATAATACCTTTTTTTTGCGATATTATATATATCGTTATTTATTCATGCAAATTTATTTTTATTTTCATGTATATATTTCAATATTTCATATCTTATATGTGCATCTTGTTCATTTTATCACAATCAGATAAACAAATTTTTATCACTGGGTCTTTTATTTATTTATTTATTTATTTACTTTCCCCTTCAATTCAGCCTTCATAATCTTTTAAAATACCTAGGAAGGGTGAGTTCGCGATTAGCGTCAAGCTAAGTACCCAGTATAAATATAAAATTGTTGTAATAAAATTTTTATATCAATAATGAAAGATAGAAATCTATTTTCTTACCTTTCTGGTAAAACAGACATACGCTGGTTTCCTTCTTACGTAGGCAACCTGTAATTTTTATTTAATAAATAGATGTGGCAAATTGTGAACAATATTATCTTCGAAGAATCCAGATGTAGTGAAAAAACTATTTAATACTTGAAAATAATCTTGGTTACAAGGATCCACACTCACACACTAAAAAATATAAAGTAAAAGATTAAATATTAATAAGATAAGAGTAATGACATCGAAAATCCAGTAGGAGACGTAAGTCTTCCATAGGACAAATAGTTGACACACAAAAAACCGTGCGTCTTGACCTCGCAAAATCGGCCCTTCAAGTGAGAAGTAAAAAAGAGGGCCACACGAGTTAAAACAGAGTAAAAAAAGTCTGGAAACAATAAAACTGCTTAACAAGCAAAAAAGTTCTAATTAAAGGAGTCTATATCGTCAGAAAAGTTCTCTGGTGCTGCGATCTATTGTCGCCTTTTCGAAACATAAGTCTCTGACACAATTGTTCATTAGTCCGTGATCTTACGAGAACTTCGCTCAGGGAAGTGTCGCCATCTTGGAACACATTTCACAACTGAAAATGAAGGCGCGTTGCACATGTCACAGGTAAATTGTCATTTCACAGGCGAGGCGGTGTTGGACATAAAACCACTTACGCTGAGACGTTTTCCAACAAAATGAAAAAAGGAAAAAGGAAATGACTCTCTGAGCGCACTGAAATAAAGATGTTTTTAGAAAGAAGAAAGAAAACACTTTAATAAAAATCTGGATGGTTTTGAGAAATGAATTTAATTGCGTATTTCAGAATAGAAAAAATGGGGGGGGGGAGTATAGCATGTTATAAAAGTAATAATGTTATGTATTAAATTAATTTTGAATAAAAAGATATATATGCGACAGAAACCGCTGTCACAGCTACCACCGTAATTATCTCCGGGGCTGGAAACGGGGCGTCTTCTCCAGTCTAAAGCCAGCGCACCTCTACTTCTGGAATGTCAGATCGTTTTCAGGCATATTTATAAAAAGTTATTCCTATGCACATAATTGTTGGGTTGGGCTTTACGACATTAGAATCCCTGTGAGAACTTTGATGATGCATCTTGATTGCCTAAGAGGGACAGCTCAGACAAGGAAACCAAGTCTGCAGAGCATAGTGTGCCTCCGGTCGCCTTTCAAAAATACAGTTTTCAGCCAGAGCTGAAGCCGCCAGAATCGCGACAGTGGGCGTATGTATATAAAATCCCGTGTCAGAGCCGCACTTGTCAGGTGAAAAGAAACCTAACGCGACAGGAGGCAGGTAAGAGAAGAAAGACGAAAAAAATTACAAAACAAGATTCGTTCCGCCAGGGAACAGATCCCCTACAAGACAAGGGGCGGATGAATGTGCTACAAAATTACCTGGTGACAAGGGGCAGCTGAAACAGCTGCATGCCCATGCTACGTTCTTTCCCCAGGGACTGCACTAAAACTCAAAAGCATTTACTGGGTTTCCCTGGTTGGCCATCCTGGCCATCTTCCTTGCCCAGGCTACGTAGTTAGTATTGGAATTTCAAAAAGGTGTTTATGGATATGTTTTAGTTTGTTTAATAGGAGGATGCGGGTAAGTATATTATGGAGCCAGCCTTCTGGTGGATTTACCGGGCGTTATAAGTGCCAGCGTCGTGGGAGTTCACAGTGGAAGTAGGCATGGCTTGAAATGCCCATCTCACCGCACTCACACAGATTGGATAAGGCGCACTTAAATCTGTCTAGGTAGGCTTTGAAGGGGCCATGGTCCGTCCGAAAGCTGATCGTGTACGGCGTGAGGTTGTAAAGTTGAAGATAAACTTTAGGAATGAGTTCGTGTTTGTACCTGCCCTTTGTTGATGTATCCCATTACTCCTGCCATGACGTCAGGATCCTGGATTTCAGGATACTCTTGACGTATGATTGTGGTACTGGGTGTGTACAAGTGTGTATATGGTAGGTTTGGTTGGTATGGTAAATTGTTTATGGTGCTGATACATCTTGTTGTTAGCATGAGTGTGTTTTGAGAATCAAAACTTGGAACTCGCATATAAATATAGAGTTTGTTCACAGACGCAGATTGGGTCCCCCGGGCACAGGGAGATATCCCTCAAGGGGTAGGTCTTAAAGAAGTAAGGAATTTCGAAATAATTTGATTATTTCGTAATTTTAAGGTTCAAAACAGGTGAAACCAATGACTAAATCTTCTTAGCTTTCGAAACAATGTCTCTCGTAATAGGAATGCATGTCTATATGCTCTCAAACAAAATTCAAATCATTCATGAAAAGTATCACGTGATTCGATATAAATCCAATCAGTAGCAAATTTTACCCCTAGTCTTCGCTCACTTGACTTACAAAAAAATCTGCGATCGTTATGATCACGTGCTTGAGCTTTCTTTGTTTACGTTTTCACTTGTTTTGGTAGGTTCATTGATTCGCTTGAACAGCTCGACAAAAACACAAAATACACCATACAAGACACAGTGTTGGGATTCAAATAACTTAACAAGCAGTTCTCTCCTTAATGACTTTTTCTCAAGTGTAAACAAGTTTAAAGGAAAATAATGTGTCACACACAAGACACTATTTTTGAAGCGAAGGAAGAGACTCGGCTATCACCAAGTTCTGTACACTGTTAAAAATCTGTAGCGCTTCATGCATAGTCACACCACTGCTTTTGTAGAAAACGATTATTTAACTATACTATGGAGCATTCTTATTAGTCAGAATAGAGATATTCTATAAAAGCTTGGGAGTGTCTATGCAGCTGAAGCTGCAGATTTTTATCAGTGTAATAGGCTGCCATGCATTAGACAAAATTTTCGAACTGAACATTCGTTCTGTGCATATGTCTCTACACAGATAGCATTTTTAAAATAAAAAAATTGCAGCAGTCTTGCTTTGAAAACCTGCAAAGTTGCAGAAAGCTCAGCATGACATGACTGAAAGTTCATAACAAGACTGCAGCAAGATAATGCAAACGCCGAACTCACCACCCTTTAAACTTGCAGCTAACTTGTCGTGCAAGCTAAATTCATGCTGTATCAAATTTATTGCAAATTAACGACAAACAAGTAATAAAAAATACTCCAAACATACTGCAAAGTAGTAATTTTTCCGCGCCCCACTATATGTTTACAACTGTTACACTGTAAGTTTAACCCCTTCGGAGGGGTCCATAGACCTGATCAGGTCTATTCATGCGAACATACCGTCCGAAAGTGAATGGATCGTTTTCATCACTATAAACAGGTTAAGGTAATATTTGTACCTTTCAACAGAGCTTTTTTTTTTGTTTTTAATATGTATAGCGTTTACAGAAAGCGGTGCAAACTGAATAAAATTTCAGCAATTTCTGCATATGTGCTGATTGTCTATTCTGTCAACAGAGGGACTTTTTGCTTTAGTCACTTTCGTGAATTAAAGACTTGCCAAGTCTTGAAAAATTGGATTAAGAAAATTGAAGTCTTGCCATTAGTTTCACAACAAACTAATCATGCAAATAGGGGATACTATACCTTGCGGAAAATTTGCTGCGAATTTCTCAATTCAAATTTGTCACGGCAAGAAAATGTCAGAAAAAATCAAACTTGCTACTAATGTTCATGGTATTTGGGCCATTCTTTTTTAAATTTTCTGCGGAATACCGACTAATTTATCTAATAGAACTGTTGGGGAATACCACGGACTTCTCATACAATCTCTTACTATTTTTATTCGGAGGTTAATGCAAAGCCGCTGAGTATTTAGCTCCCACGTTTTCTGTAACTGTGTGTTTAAAATAAATCTCAATCCATATGCGTCAGTCTCCTCCGCGCCCGCGCGACGAAGTCGTCGTCTCTGAACAAGTTCATATACATGTTTTAAATATTTTCGCGATATTGATTTCTTTCTATAAATGTGCCATAAAGTAATTGTACTTTTATTTAGCTTGTTTTTGAAAGATATTGAAAAAGCATATAAATGCCAGAATGTCATTTTATAGTTATAAATATTCTTCACGAACAACATGTTTTGTTGAATAAAAATAAAAAATAAAAATCTAATATTCATGTTTATCATAATTAATTTTACTTTATATTTTTTCAGTGTGCTTGCAGTTTCACACTGAGTAATAGAGCTTGTATCGAATATAATATTAATCCCTGATACATCGTTAGTGTTTGCTAAAATATTATCAATCAATCGGATAATAATGAATATAAATGAAAATTCTAGATTCTCATTGTTACTGGTCCAATTTTCTCTATGGTATACTCAAAATATAATCATATATATATATTTTTTTTAAATAATAATTAAATTTAATCATATTTCTGTTTGATTAAATTTTTTCTTAGCGGAATATAGAGCATATGAACAAATTCAAGAACAGTGCGAAGCATGAAAATAAAACGCTGTCAAATCTCTTTTTAATATTTTTTATGAATTTTTTTTAATATGTTTTAGTAATTTTATATAATTGAAGAAATCTGCGATTAAAAGAGACGAAGGTATTTTTTCCTAATTTCTGGTAAACAAAATGCATAAATATAATCTTCTATTGTAGGACTAGTATTCCCATCATCGTTTAACAAGACATTAATATATGAACATTTTCTTATAGATATATTTGCCATATTTAATCGCTGAATTCTGTATTGAAAATTACTGGTATTCAAAATGCCAGAAATTTTGCAGCTCTCTTTTGTATATTTTTAAATAATTTTATAGCAATTATTTTGTTTTCGTTTTTTAGGTAGATTTCCTATGAAATGCTACCTATTACATTCTCCCCTATGTGGGGATTTCTGAAAATTTTTGCAGATCTACACCGATCATGACCCCTAGAACCTAAAACTTCCCTCAGTATAAAACTTTTATCTATCTATATATCTATCTATATCACTTTCTTATGAACACGATAACTTCCATAATTCTGCACAAATCTCTTCCAAACTGATATATAAAATCAAGGGGCACAAAATCTCCATCAAGTTCGTTAATGCGCAAAATCGGACAACGAGATGAAATAGGGAAGGGTTTTGTGAAAACCGAAAAAACCCCATAACTTCTTAATTATAATATATATCGAACCAGTTTAAGTTATTATTACTTCTAAAAAAAGAACCAACAATTTATGTATCGCCATGATATCAAATCCAATTTAATTTATTATAAGTCTTCCTAATAATAACTACAATTTTTATATTGAAAAGTTTTTTATAGGATCAATTCCTACTGCAAAAAAAAAATAAATAAATAAATAAATTAAAAAAAAAAAAAAAAAAAAAAAAAAAACACACAAAGGGGGATTTGAAGAAGTAAAAAATCCATAACTTCGCTCATTCACAATTTGTAAAATCCGCATGAATTTATTATATATCTTCTTAATATTATCTACAACTTTTAGAGTGACTCGTTTTTGATAGGACCAACTCTTCCTGCAATGACAAATTAAAAATACATAGCGGTTGAAGAAAAAATCATGGTATTAAGTGTGTACTCAAATTAAAACGGCTTATTTTCTTACTCATTTTTTAACTTCATTTTGCTCTTCAACAGCATCCAATCCGTAGGTTGTCTTATTCAGAAACTATATAATGTACCGTAACTGTCGATTTTTTTATAGAGGCAGAATATATATCAGAAAATGATGTCAAAGTGGGCATTTTGAACCGAATTTCCCTAAGTGATCTTGTTGGGAACAAGAAATATTGTCCTACTGAGAAAATAATTGTTTATAAATCAAGTTCTAAATAATTGAACGAAAAATAAAAACACAAGTCGCTTAAAAATCTCTTCAAAAATTACTTCAGCAAGTTTCATGTTTTTTCTTTTAAAAATGATTCTGAAAATGTGTCGGAAAATTTCCAGTTGTTGAACATGGAAAAGTATTTTTTTGAATACCGCCTTAAGGGGTCAGGTACCCTTTGAACCAAATACATGAAAAGGTGACCTCTATAAGAAATGCCGTCGGTCTATAACTAATCGACTTTTAATTATTAAACTGAAAACGCATATTATGAAAGATTTATTTTATCAATTAAATATGTTAAAAAGATTATACACTTATATAAAGCTTTTTCATTTATTTTTTATAAATGATATAATATTTACGAAAAAAATATTCTTGCATGCATTGCGTGCATGATTTTTTACATTTCAATAGCTAAATAAAAACCAAGATTTTTTTTAATGAGTACAGATATAATTTGTTTTCAAAATGACGTACAATGAACAAAATAAAACTTGTAGATTCCGAGAAAAAAATATTTTTGCAAAGAAACTCGAAATATCGGGATTTTTTTAATACAAAAGTAGTCGTAGATTCTAAACTTCTTACTTGAGAAACATAATAATAGGCCATTTTGTGCTTCTATATGTTTACTTCGTTAACCAAAAATTTCGTGAAATTCTATGTAACCATTTTTCAGAAATCGTGCGTCCAATGATCAAAAAAGATGCTTTGAGAAAATTGACATTAAAGAGTAAATCACACCTTGATTACACAGAAAAAGCTCAAAGGGTTTTAGGTATAAGTTCTCTTGTAATGCAAAATTTTGTATGGGGTTTATTTTTAAATGTCCTTAAAGAATCGTATTTAATTATAAGCTATTAAAAAAAAATCGATTTTTGGACGCTTTAAAGGGGACCTGACCACTTAACATGATTCTGATAAAACCAGCTCTTATATAAAAATGAAATTAAAAACTTGTAAAAAGCGGCCAGACAAAATTGTTAAAGGGTGTTTATCTTTAATAATGATTTAGTTTTACTTGTTTAAATTAGTACTTAACTTCGAAATCTAGCTGCGCCTGTAGGACGAGCCGGCAGGGATTTTTTGCATATATCTTCGTTCGTTTCCTATAACCCTTTAAACCCTGATCTGCACAATTGTGTAGGTGATACCTAAAGTAAATCAAAAAATATGTTTCCTGTTTTTGTGCGATTTAAAGTTAAATCTGCACATTTGTATGAGTTAATTGGCTTCAGATGTTTTGATAAGACACAACTAGGTGGCACCAACTGCAAGACAGGATTAGATTTTTTTTGCTTTTAAGAAGACTATATCATCTGACAGCAACAGACAAAAAGTGAGTACTGTCGTAATTTCTTTTAAATATGATTTTTAGTGTTTGCTGAATTTTTATTTTTCTTTTCATATACATTGTTCTTGATTTCAATTGATTTTGTCCTTGATAAATTTAATCAGGCTTTATAAAAGTTGAAAAAACCAATGACCAACACAGTTGTGTAAGTGTGGCTGTTACTATTTTAAAAATAATTGCAATTCCTATTATTAATAAAATTCGGTCGGTAAAAAAATGGTCGGTACACGTATATAGTTAGCTTTAAAGCGAATTAATTTTAAATTAATATGTTTATACTATTCATTATTTCTATGTAAAATAGATTGTATTAGAAAAATAATATGCAAATGTAACGAACTGTATGTTTCTGCTCTGACTTATAGAGGCTATATATGAGTTATATGCATTCACGAGATATATTTTTAACTAAATGCTCGATAGATATTATAGTGTATGCTTGAATTTACCTAGAGATCTGGGAAAATTTTCCATAGCTGAGCATATGATTCCTTTTTTAGGACGTGCCACGGTAAAGCAGGATGTAAAAAACAAACCACACAGAGTGGGGATGAAGAATTTTGTTGTAACATCGTAATCTGAGATAGTTTTAAATTTTGTAGTATACCAGTGGTGAAATACATACCTTGTCCAAAAGGATCTAGGCTTAGGACCTGCTGTGGTCCTTAATCTGGTCCAGATATAGTTTTATGTACGTTGATCTGTATTTCACCCCAATACCACTGTCGGAAGAACTAAACAAAGGAAATTTGAAGGAACAGTCATAATCCAACAAATAGCGTGGATGGGAATCCCATTTATCAAGCCAACGGCACTTAAGCTGTGTGATAGCATTGAACTCGTTTGAGAAAATGGAATTATAGCGGCTGAGTGGAAAGACAGTAAGACAGTTGTACAGGTGTCAACATCAACATGACGGCACCTGCTGCAGACAATCAAGCAGTGGTCGAAGGAATAAAAATTGACAGTCGATGTCTCTTGTCCAGACACCGTTATGAGCTACATCTCATCAATTGGAGGTGTGGAAATTGTGATCAGCAAATGAGGGCATATCGGACCTAGTTTAAAACAAGAAAATGGACCTTCAAAACAACAGTTCATTTATTTGACCTGGATGTAATAAATTCAGGAATTCCATACAAACGAGATGCCAAAGCAAAGATGTACCATTACCAAGAAAGAAAATATCAAGGGCTGTCCTCAGCTACGAGCTGTCCCTCCGAGAAGAAGGAGAAATTGAAGATGATGTTGCTGACTCATGCAGATCCAAATTCTGCAATCCACCCATATTTATACCATCGCAAAGTAAGAGGTTAAATGCAACTAGTCGCTAGCCTTGTTTCGACGATCTTAAAACTGCCAGGAGTTGCCAATTTCAAAACTGTTGTAGCCGTACATGAGTGAGATGCGAGAAATGTGATGTTTATTTATATCTGTCCAAAAACAAAAAGTGCTTAAAACATTGTCATTGTGACGGATAAAAATTATCTTAAAAAACAACAACGGTTATTGCTTAAACTTTTATTTTTAGATACTTACACCCGTAATCTCAAACTACACAATTATGTAAGTTAAGTCAAAAAACGACTGAAATAAGGCCGAAACTTGTGTGGCTGCATTAAATAATATAAATATTTGTTTTCAATCAAGTACGATCCTATCGATTAGGGGAAATCACATAAACTTTTAATTTCAACCAAACAAACTTTCGCTCTTAAGAGGTCACATATCTTTTAAAATCTCCGTCGCCATTACAAAAGTGACTTGGTTTCGAGTTTTCATAACTTTTTGAAAACTTGTTGAAATTACACACCTTATAATGCATTAAAGCAATTTTTAAGGTTTTATAAAATATAAAATTAAACTCTTATAATATAATATAATAAAAAAATGCTGTTCAATTAACATTGCTAATTTTTTTTTCACATGGTCTGTGTACAAACCGAACGATTACTGAACTTTGAATAGATATATCAACATACAAATTATGTTAAAATGAACTTTAAACTATACTTTATAGAATGAGTTAATCATATATAATTTTTTTGAGGGAAACTATTTTAAAAATTCAATTGAATTTGAAAAATGGAAAAGATAAGGAAAGAATTGTTAATAAATGATTAAAAAATAATGAAAATATTTTTTTTTCTCAATAACATTAATTAATTCTATAAATATAGGTTAGAGGTCATTTTAACATAATTTATATTTTGATACATCTATTCTGAGTTCAGTTATCGTGAAGATCGCGATATATCATGTGAAAAAATACTTCAATACCCACCGGCCTGTATTTTTTATTATACTATAATAGTTTATTTTTATATTTGATAAAGTCTTTAATGTGTCTCAAATATATTACAGAGATTTATCTAATTTCAATAAATAATAAAATTATGATTTCTTAAAATTATAAGGTTAGTTGGGGTAACTGGACCCACGAGGTAACTGGGCAATAGGCTATTTTATTAAAAACCGTTGATGTATTTTAAGTTTTAGCTTTTGTGAACAATGCCCCTTAACCTCTACTTCCTAAAAAACGTGTGTCAATTCAATCATTACTCTCACTTTGCTGTGATAGATTGTCGAAAATTTACGTTTCTTTTTTTAAAAACAACGTCAATTTGGTTGACCTGCCTCGGCTTTTCATTAAAATACTGTAAGTACTTTTATTAAACAATCTTTTTTTTTTAAGATTAGGCATATAACTACGTTAATATTATTAGGTATCTATACATATTTACTTCATGTTTCAAATGTAAGTCCGGTGTCCCAGTTACCCCATAATTTTTTCAAGAATGGGTAACTGGGACATATATCCAATATACATATATAAAATATTTTTTTTTAGTATCTCTTACAACGGGAAGTAATATTCTCCATTGTTTTTTTCTCACAATAAAGAAAATGATAGAATACCTTATTAAAATTACATAATGAAATTAATAAAAAGCACATTGGGTTTTATCAAACCAAATTTCTTAACCCCTTGAGAGGCTGTGATGCTGTTATGGCATCACATAATTTTAATTCCTAATTGCTATATTGGCACCAGAATTTTATAATGATAATTTAAGCTTTATTAAGCACGCGAAAATCTTCTTTTACATGTTTTCAAATAGATTCTCCTGTAAATACTGGTGTCATTAAATTATTTCAACATTTCACGAATGCAAATACCTTGCCCATGAAAGCGGGATAGCCAAACCTTGAAATTTACGATACCGGGATCGCATTCTATAGGGAAATTTTATTGTTCCTACCACTATTTTGAAAATAATATCTTCATCGCACCTTTCTTTATAATATACGAAATAAAATCATCATGAAGGTAACTCATTAAGGGTTCTGGTAGGAACAATAAAATTTTCCCTATATAATGCGACCCCTGGATACAGATAAAGTACTTAAGTACTTACGTAGCCGTTTGTTCATAGATTTACCTTGCGATTTTTTCACTTAACCCCTTAATTCTCGCTCCCGTCATATTCTCGGGCTGTGTATTTTACTCTAATTGTTTGATTCCCACCAGTTTTATGAAATAGTGAAATTGGCTATATTGTAGTGTCGTTTTTCCTGCCATTAAATAATGTGAATATTTCTTTTTCATAAAAGTGGTGACAATAAACAATTTGAATTTTTCAACCGTAATTTAATTCGAGCGTTAAGGGGTTAAAATACCCATATGACTTTTATACTTACTACCTATACTAAAGTACGTAAGTACTTATTTAATTTTTATGTTTTTGCTATAAATAAATCTAATATTTTCACTTTTATTGAGTTTTTTAGACACATTGACAGCAAAAGTTTTCCTTACAACGCTCTTTATTGACATATAATTTACATGATCCGCCTGGTTTAAATTTTTTTAAGTTGTTTACACTTTTTCAACCTGAGGACCGGATATCCCACATGAAAGAAAGAAAAAAAAAAACGAGTGTGGAACGTAGACCCTCCTGGTCCACTTACCCCATTTTTGTGGGGCAACTGGACCCATGAGTAAAGAAAGATAAAATATGTTTATTTTTATATTTTTAAATATTAAAATGTAGCATTTCTTGAGCATTTCATTCAGATACACTGTTAAAAATTTTCCTGTGAAATTACAGAGAATCTACGGGTAATCCATTATATTAGGGTCTTATGTAAATTTACAGAGATTAGAAAAACAGAGATTCTGTTAAATAACAGAGAAGTTATTTGGTAAATTTACACAAGACTCTGTAAATTAACATCGTTAAAAATACACAAGACTCTGTAAATTAACATCGTTAAAAATACGCAAGACTCTGTAAATCAATTTATTTTTTTAATTAAAATAATTTAACTTAGTTTTTGAAACCAGCGAATTTTAGAACTTCGAAGTATCAGAGTTATTCAAGCAAATTTGAACTAATGTGCCATTTAATTTTGTTACACAACTTACTTCTGGCCGGCCTGGGGTTTGAACCCGAAACCTCTGGGCAGGAGAAAAACATCTTACTGCCTGCGCCATAGGAGCTGTTACTGCGGTGTATAAAGGATGTCCTTTATAATAAAGCGGGGAAAAATCTATTGTGCTTTTCAAAGATTTCTCTTCAAATATATTCGTCAGAAAATTTCTTAAGCGATTTATTTTAATTTAGTTTGGACCGAAACATAATACCTATTATTTTTTTAAATCAAATTTAATTTTTTAATCCTTTATTTACGGAATTATTTATCAAGAAATTGCTTCTTCTCAATAATTATCTTCTTTAATATCTGAAGATATTCTGGAATTTTTTAATAATAATAATGTGAAATTTAGGTGTATTTTTTCATTAAAACTGGTTAAATAGGTTGGTAATTATAACATTTTTTGTAAAATATTTACAAAAATAATCAGATTAATTAACCAAAATTACTTTTAAGGTTATATCACAATTCTTATAAAAGCAATGTATTTAAATGTATTATGATTCTAACTAACTAAATGAATGAAAAAATAAATAAAAAAATTTAAACTAATTTTTTTTCTTTAATAATTCTAATAAAATTGCAAAAGAATTTTAAACGTGTGTATTTGAATTACAAGTTTTAACAAAGCTGAAAGTATTTTTAAATAAAAACATGGAAATCCCTACAGGGAATTAGTACAAGATAAGGGAAATGTCTGTAAATCGATGACCGAGAAACTCAATCGAACGCATTTAACCGAGAACTAGTGTAAATTTACAGAGAGTCTTGACCGAGAAACTCAATCGAATGTATTTAACCTAGAACTCGTGTAAATTTACAGAGAGTCTTGACCGAGAAACTCAATCGAATGCATTTAACCGAGAACTGGTGTAAATTTACAGAGAGTCTTGACCGAGAAACTCGATCGAATGCTTTTAACCAAGAACTGGTGTAAATTTACAGAGAGTCTTGACCGAGAAACTCGATCGAATGCATTTAACCAAGAACTGGTGTAAATTTACAGAGAGTCTTGACCGAGAATCTCGATCGAATGCATTTAACCAAGAACTAGTGTAAATTTACAGAGAGTCTCGATTATTTTTCTGTGATTTTACAGAAATTTTTAACAGTGTAGAAGGAACCTAACGGAACACATTTACAGAAGTTCAGACTTTAATTCAAATGAACAATAGCTTTTTGAAGCTGATTAGTCAGAATCTCCAGAGTCACACTGTAAAATCATGGCCCAGTTGCCCCAACTAACCTTATCACTTTTAAACTGGCGACAAAGATTTTAAAATGTATGAGACCCCTTAAAGGGTTATTGATGAAATAGCATTGTCCTTTAATTACTATAGCGGTCTTTTAATCGTTATGTTAGAAGTTCTTTAATCATTATTCAGGGTGATTAAAAAAACGGTTAAAAAATGACATGGCAAATCAGGCATACAGCACGGATAAAACTTCACATAGGAACATAGTGTCACAAACCGCTTATTTAGTCGCAAATACACGGTGTTTCATCCTAACTGAAACCGAGTTGACGATAATAATTTCGAGAAAAATAAAAACCTTGTAATGCAAATGCAACGATATGTACCTTGTTTTGTGTGAAATGTGATAACATCACATTTCACACAAAACCACCAGTTTTTTTTAAATAGTGTAAATGGCTTTATTTTCGCATAATTTTATCTGCCGTAAACTACGGTGGTGGGAATCAAACAATCTGAATAATAAAAAAAAGTAACCTACATTTATCGGAGGCAGAGCTTAAGAGGTTAAGACACATAATTCTCGCATGATGGCTTTTATACAAATATGAATATGGCTATAAAATATTGTTTTTTCGGCTTAAAAATAAACTAATTGCATATTTTATTTAGAAACCTTATAATTATTCAATTTCTGTAATAAAAAAAATAGGTACACTTTTGATGGTTTTTTCAAATATTATGCGACCGTGAAGGGGTTAAGGAAATTTCCGTATTTTGATAAATGTTTTCATTTGTTTAACAGTATTATTCATAGTTAAACAAGAAGACTTTTTTTTTACTAGCAAAGAGTTAAATGTATTTTAATAACTTAAGGATAGCCGTTATTCTTCTGTTGTTGTTTTCTTTTTAGTTCTTTTTTCCGCTGCGTAAGCATTTTAATTATATCGTTATTGAATGTTCGACGCAAGATATTAATATGTAGAGACATTAATTATATCCTCCACTTTCCATTGTATTTTTATTTGACATTCAACAAAGAAGTTGTGTTCGCGATTTTTTTTATGCATGTTAGTTTACTAATAGATTTTAACCATATGCTACTATTTTGATAATTATTAGTATTATTTTTTTAGGAGAACTCTTTTTGAAGGTTGTACGATAAAAATTGCAACAAGTTCCAAAACGCGTATACTTGCAAGCTTATCCGATTTTCTATATTTTTTATACAATTTAAGCTGCACTAATAATAAAAATTGTCAATCACTGTGAATTTTTAATGTATTTGTACTGGTGGTGTTCTTTGATGTATTCTACTTGTGTAATGTATTTGTTTAAGAATACAGTGTGTCCCGCCTATAAGTATCCAAAAGTTATGGCTTGTTATTATGGAACTACACATTAGAATATAATAGACTTCAACTCCGTGGATTCGAAACCCTTTCGACATTTTAAAACATTAAAAAAAAAAAAGAAAGAAAAAGAAACAGTGGATGAGTTGAAAAAGCGTATCATACAACCAAATTGTCTAATAACTCCTGATATGCTACGAAACATTTGGGGAGAGCTGTATTACCGTTTAGACGTTTATCGTCCTGCCAAACGTGCACACATCGAAGTCTATTGATATTAAAAATTTGTGAGATACTATTTTTAGGTAAATAATTTGTTTAAAAAAATCTAATGGGTGGTTCCGAAAAAATAAGTCATAACTTTTGGATTATTTTAACCCGGACACTCTGCAGTTATTAAGATCGGACAAACTCTTTATTAAAAAAAAAGAAAAAAAAAGAACATGAAACAAGTAATAAAAAAGCAAATATAAGACCTTTTATTTCAAAGGTGGCCAGCTGTTCGAATGATACCACTAATTTTTTAAAGAAATAGCAGGCTTCTTGAATCTCAGAGATTCGATGATTAGATAAGGCAATGATTTCTTTGAAATTTTAGAGGTGTACACCATGCCACAGTTGGCCAATCCTAATCTATTCATGTCAAAATGAGCAATATTTGCAACAATTTGAATTAACCCTTTTAAGGGCGGTGATGTCGTCACGGTATCACATAATTTTTATCCCTGTTTGCCGCATTGGGACCCGAAATTAGCGAAAATATACAGTTTCATGATTACAAATAAATTTTCATGTAAATACTGATGTCAGTCAATTATTTCAACATTTTACAATTACAAGTACTTTGCCCCTGAAAGGGTTAAAATAAGTTTGCATAATAATAAAGCGCTGCCACAAAACACTTTGGATCAAAACTCTCCTTCAAACTCCATCCAAACTTTGGTCCACGAAACACTCTTGCTAAATTATACCAGATGGAGTACAATAAGTATACATCAATGCAGGTTATTAATGAACATTCACTTGAAGCCGTTTTTTTTAATTGAATAATACTGGTGCGTAACGTGGATCTGCGAAGAAAGAGGAATTCACATATCGTCAAAATGGTGAAGCTTCTACTGTAACCTGTTCTAAAGGTATCGTTACAGTATGAGGAAATTTACACCAGTAAATTTAAATAGAAAATTTCTCCTTATTTAAACGCAAAATTAATGCAGAATTTCTATTCTAATTAAGGAGAATATATATGTTTTTAACATGGAATTATTAATAAAGAGGAACTGACATACGAGGGAAATACCACCTGTAAATTTAAATAGAAATATTCTTCTTATTTAACACTAGAACGCCGAGCAGGTGTCAATTCGATACCGATTAATGGACTAATTGCCGTTTCGAACCAGAAATTTCATCATAAAAGAAGTTAAATATAAATTACACTGAAATAAGTTAAACATTTAACTTAAATAATTCTAAATAATGGAGCTATGAATAAATAGGAGGAGACATATAGACATATATACTCTACCAGTTGCGAGTGAAGTAACTGCGGAGGTTGTCACAAGATAGCGGCGACTTTTTTTTTTTTTTTAATCGGATCTTCAGTTTCTGATTATCGGCAGAGCAAAGCTCCCACCAGTAAAATTGAATAGAAAATTTCTTCTTAACCCCTTAATCGTCTCGAAATTTTGGGAGAATCCCTTCAAAAATCGTCGATTTTTTTTTTTTTTTTATTGCCCGATTTTATTATTCATAAAATTCTGAGTTGATTAGTAAAAGAAACAGGGTATTTTCATAATATGTAACCCTATTAAGGGTGGTTTGAAGTGTATGAAAATCCTTAATTTTAATTCCCAAAAGTTCAATAATGCCAGAAATGTAATACAAAAATTTTTCTTTAGTAAATTTGCGAAATTTCGCTCTTTCTTATTTCCAAATAAATCTGTTCATAAATTCCGATGTCAATCCTTTATTTCGACATCTAAGCAATGGAGGGTTTTTGTTCCTGAAAGTGTTTAGGATGGATAGAATTTTTAAAACTTACAATTTTATTTATTTTTTATCTGATTGTATTGTAGACACATGACGTGCAGAGAAGCTGCTATGCAATGCTGCAACTTGTGGTTTCATTTTAAGTAAAGGTAAAGACATATATAAATCAAATAATTTTTATATTACTACAAGGACGATAATTCCATTCAAATTTAATTTGACAATCGGCATTCAATATATTTTTTATAATTTAGTAAATTTTCAATGTAAGGAAAACTTTGAAACATGACAGGCATAGTACTACGTTACAGTCCTTGCAATCATATTTGGTTTATTTTATAATTTTGTTTCCATATTTATACTCATTTGAAGAAACATTTTTTCATTCCGTGTAAGGTTTAGTCCGTAGGGGTCATAACATCCACAAAAAGGTGTTCACATAAACGACTTGATCTTGATATTTGTTCTCTATACAAATTATTCAGATGCGCACAAACAATCGAAGTTTTGTACAGTTTTGGGTTAGGGGAATTTTGGGCTTCATTATTCCAAAAATGTATTTTTTTTTTTTTTTTTTGAATCCGCTGTACCTATTGTACGTCATAATATCACGAAAAAATTTGGTTTTATCAAATAAAGTGCAGCCAAAAATATATTTTCTTTAACTTTTACTTTTAACTTTTTTATTTTATTTTATTTTTATTTATTTATTTATTTATTTATTTATTTTTTACAATTTTTTTGACAGTAGTAAGGGCAAGAAACAACAACCTTTTATTTTAAGAAATAGGTTGCCTATCCAAACTGCCTTTCTTTCTTTTTCTCAAACATTTCCCAATTTCTCATCATAGCGATTAGTTTCGATTACAATATTATCCGCCAATTCGTCATTTATAAAATGTTCATAGTACTGCATATTACCCGAAATAGCTTCAAACGAAACGTTAATCTTAGGCTCCTATTTGAATTGTAAGCATGGAGGTGCGTAATATTGGGTCATCAACACTATCTTCAGTTTCCGATTTTTCGGAGTCAAAAACATCTGAAGAAATGGAATCTTCTTATTCCTTTCCAGATATCTCAACACTAAAATCTTTCTCTTCACTTGAACTACTCAACATAAAAATTTATAAAACGGTAGTCCAGATATATTCAGATTTGACACAAGTAAAACACGTGTTTCAACTCGTACAATTCCTTAAATTAAGCATTACGATCTTAAAAACAAACTCTTCATTTCAGAGTTTACCATCTTTTACTCGTTTAAGACTTCCTTAACACGTTGAGTGCTATGTCAGTCACCGGTGACTGTCTCTGAACTTTCCTTTTAGGCCGCGACAGTCATCAATGACTGACACTTATAGATTGTGTAACGGGAATCTTATTTCGTTGTCCAGACGGAAAGACAGACGAAATAGACTTGGCCTGCAATGTGTTAACGGACCGATGCTGCAATATCGGCATAAGACAATTTATTTCCTGGGAACCACTATTTGTTTAAGGAACAATTGTACTTCATTTTTGACAAGAAGACTTCTGACGGTTTAACGAGGTGCCTGGGACATCAGCCCCACATACCCGTGCCATAACAACTGGAGAGGTAACAGGAAAAACAGTCAGTAGTGACGTATGAGATGGTGAATTCGGGTTGGTTGGGGCAAGCCCCGCCCAGCCAAGCATGCCAGGACGATCAGAACGAAAGGGAGAAAGCCGTTAAGTAAACCGATTAAAAAAAGGACCCTTTTCAGGGACCATACATTTTTTACATGATTATAAAACAATTTGCCTACACAATTACAGAAAAATACTTAAAATTAATAGAAAAAAGGGATTTACAGAACAAAATAAGAAAATTTACAATATTTACAAAAATAATTATTCTTTTCTGGCTCTTTTAGAAAATCTGGACATTCCGTCCATAAATTTTTGTGCTTTTCGAATTTCATCAGCTTCTGCTGCAATTTGCTCGTAGAGCTTTCCAATGTAAACAGTTAGGTCATCGAAAGAATCGATTTTTAATTCTTTTTTACTTTTTTCTAGGATTTCAAAGAACTTGGAAATGCTATTTCCAGTCTCAAAGTCTGCAAGAGAAATTTAGTAAAAACTATACTATAAAAATATAGTGGTGCAAACAGAATATAAGAATAGAATCACGAATTTAAGACTTAAAAATATTTTTGGGGGAAAAAATGTAAAGTAGATACCAGAAAAAATTACCTAAAGTCATGAGACGTCCAGCCCGTGAGTGTCACAGCCACGACGAAATTTGTTCATGCAGGTTTACCCGTGAATGCCTCGAGCGTAGCAATTAAGGGGTTAATTAAACGCCTTATTCATGGAAACTTTTCTGAAAAATCTGATAGAAATTTCTACTTGATTTTACTGGTGTCAGTACGCCATGTAAAACTGTCAGTTTGTTCTCCTGTTTCTCATAATATGGCGGTAACGCAGGGCCTAGCTACCACCAAAGTAAACTCCTACCAGTAAAAATTAAAATCTGTTTCTATCATTATTTACGACTAAAATTTTGTACCAATAAGGCGCTTAAAAAAGTTGAAAATTTCTATATAAATCTACTGGTGAAATTTTCCACCGGCGATAAACAACTCTTGCGATAGCGGTTACAGTTAAAGATTTACTATTTTAAGGATATGCCAGTTCCTTTTTATTAATAGTTCCATGAATATTTTCCGTGACTTAAGTTTAAAAACTTAATATTAAATTCCTAATCTTTTATATTTTTATAAATCTTTAAATTTTTGATTTTACTATAAATTTTTTGTTATTTACTTCTTTGTTAGTTTTAAACTACACTTTTTCTGTTCCCAGTGGATCACATTTATACAAGTCATTATATTACTCAAAATTATATTACTCAATTATATTACTCAAAAATTTCGTATTCACACCGGAAATTCTACAAAAAGAATTTTTACTTTAAGCAATCACGAAATTACTGTCATTAAATAAAGAAAATAATATGATAGATAATTTCTGGTATGAATGGGAAATTTCAAAAAAAAAAGAAAAAAAAACAAAACAAAACTGGCAACCCTGCAAGTCATAGACTGAGTGATAAGTTGATCACAACTAGTCAACCCCTCGATGCCGCTCTACTATTCTTCACTGTTCGTAATAATCTTTTGTCAATTCTCTTCAGAAGTTTCAGCGACAGCAATAATTTTTATATTTTTATGGTTTTCTTTAATAAGTTCTAATTTACAAAGAATCTTCTTTATCAAAACAAAATTTCTGGTAGAAATTGAATTTAAAAAAACCCGAAGTTTGGCAGCGTTCATTTTGCTCATGCCTGAATGATCTATTTTAATAGTAAAATCAGTCATTCTGCTCTATCACTAATTCACCCTAAAGCTAGATTGGTCGCATTTCTAGAACAAGAATAATCAGTGACGGAATATGCAACCTACTCTCATAGTCCTAGTCACCGTAAGTGTAAGTTTTGTCTGTTTTTTACTGAAAAAAAATGTGGGCTTATCCATAAATGCTAGTAAAATATAACTGTTAAATCCTAATAAAAAATCAAAAATAAATGCTTAGTAGAAATAGAAAGAAGTGGCTTTCAAAACATATTCTTTACCGTTACTATCAGTTTAAAAAGTAATTAAAAGCAAGTGTTACGCATAAAGCTGCTCGATAAATAAAGAAATCATTTTTCAAAACTCTTTTACAACTATAGAACACAATACAGTAGAACCTCTTTTATCCGAAACCCTTTTAACTGAAACTCTCGGTTAACCGAAAACCATTTTTAAAGCCTTTTTTTCTATCATATTCCTTGTGTGTAAAATCCATTTTGAAAGCTTTTTTTAAAAACTATCATATTCTCTGTGCGCAATCAGTCCTTTCCGAACTGCGAGTACATATTAATATTTTTTATCCCCTTTCTTAGAGTTCCTTTGAATTTAACTTAAGCTGCGGAGTGGAACGAGTTGAACGAAGAAAACGAACAAATTAGCAATTCTGAAGCTTTTGAATGCTTTGCAAAAAGTTTGGCATTGCTTGAGCAGCAGAAAGACTGTGCTACAGGTGAACTAATAATATTAAAAGCTCCGTGATAGAGCTTCAAAGGAAAGGCAATCGAAACTGCGACGAACAAAACATTTTTTCAAACACGTGTGATATACGTAAAATGAACTTAATTTTAAAATTAAAATTCAGGTACTTTATTTTTGTTTCTTTTTGATGTTGCTTTATTTTTATTAAGCACTTGTTATCATAATAAGAAACGTCGTTCATGCCCTTAATCTTAAAATTAAAGCATTCTCGATTATCCGAAAATTTCGATTTTCTGAAAGGTGGTCGGTCCCAATTACTTCGGATAATCGACGTTCTACTGTATATTATTTCCTGTTAAAAGATATTTTTTAACTTGGCATATAAATAGTAAAATCTGCACCATGTCTTTCTTTTTTTTAAACATTTTTCTCCGAAAAATAACCCAGTATTTTCTCCTTGTTTACACAAAATTGAAAATGTAAACATGTGTACTGTAAAGGATTTATTTCGTTCGACACTTTAAATAGAAACAAAAGTAGAAGCATTTTTTAAATAGTCTTCTGTAATATTTTTATAAATATATTTTTTAAATAAAAACAAATCACAAAAATACATTCAAGGTAATTCATGTGCTCTGTGCTCTTTATTGCTGTACTCTTTAACACATTCTACTACAGAAAAGCAAAGTATTTGAATGAGGGTTCTAATTGTAAAAATGTAAGAGACGGAAACTAGAAATAATCGGAACACATAGTACACGTTCTATACTTACTAGCCCTTCTACTATAGAAAACAAACAAATCAAATAGAATCACACGGTAAACAGATACAAGTTGGGAACTTTGGAAGAAATTCTTTCATGCTTTTTAGCTTCAATTCACATCAGAACTCCCATGTTCCGAAATTAGTTTTGTGCTCCACCGATTTCTTTCAGAATAGCTGTAAATATGAAAATTCTCGAAAAATACGTTTTCAAGAAAGCGTTTTTCAAAATCATTAAAAAATGATACATTTTTATGCTCAGGTAATAAAGGAATCTGGCTTCATTTCTAATGACATAGATCTTTCAATATTTAATACTACGATAGCGGTCACCATGAATTAAAAGTTAATTGAATAGTGGAAAAAATAACAAAACAGTATATAAATATGTTTTAAGCATCAGTGCAAACATTTAGAAGTGACAATATTCCTCGAGCCACATTTCACTGGCAATTGGATATCGTGTTTCAATGGTATTCTAAACAAATGCATTTGTTTAGAATTATTATTGCTAAAGTAATATTATGATTAATAATAATATAGTTGTACCAATGATAGTTTATTGTTAAAGTTAAGAGCTTTTTGTTATTGCTAAAGGTGGAAACTTAACTTCTCCTTCTGCTTGACGTGCAATATAATACATTTTTGACTGAAATATTTAATTGCCGTTTTGGTTTCTTATGCAAAAATATATTGTCTAGAGACGTATCATTAAGACAAGGTATTGTTTACTTAATTGTTTACGCCGTGCATATATTCACACAATCTAACTTTTTACACTTCTAATATTGTTCAAGTACCAATAAAATATAAATGATAAAATGTATTGAAAATCTGGAAGCAGTTCGCATTTTTTAAATTTTCTGAAAATTCTAGAGTCATTAATAATCTTAAGTGTATCTTGTTAAAAGAAACTGTCACGCGTGGAGATCCCAAAAATGATGAAATTGTTCGTTTTTTTAATAAATTATTATACTGAATTTTAATTATATGTAAATTTAAAACGAACCGATATATATTGAAAAATTACAAAAAAACACTCAAATTATATTTTATAGATACAGGACGCGACCTGTTTTTACTTTATTTAAATATATATATATATATATATATATATATATATATATATATATACATGTTAGTTACGCACATAGGTGATAATATGTGTCTTATGTGCTCCATTTATTACATACTAATTCGTTGGAAATAGTTCCCCTTTTAACATAAACTTTTTAGTACATACATATTTTCAAAGTTATATTTTCTTTAAATAGAGACTGTTTAAACATCAAAAGTACTTCTATCTTTATATAGATATAGCAGAAATTCTTTCAATATTTTTATTGTTATTTATTAAGCAAATAAAAACACACCAGAAATCTATTGCAATAACATGCAATAGAAAATCCAACATCACAATCAGAGCCAAATAACATTTCGCAAATATTCAAAGACTTCACGCTGAGATGCCAGTTAAATGTTTCTGGTTTCAGAAGTTTTTTTCAAGCCATAAATCTCTATCCTGGAAATATGATGGGCACGAGAAATAACGAACGACACCTCAGCCGTGATATTGACGGGAGCGAGAATTAAGGGGTTAAATGCCACTAAAAAGAACTGATAAAATGTATTGTAAATCTACAAGCTGTTAATCTTTTAAATAAATCTGAATATTTGTGTGCCATTAACATACTTAAGTGTAGCTTTTTATAAGTAACTGTTACACATGATGGTCCTATCTATAATATTTTTTTGTTTGTTTTTATAATAAATTGCAAAAGTGATTTTGATAACTTCCTAAAACAGGGTTGCCACTTTAGCCTCCAAATGTATTCCAAAATTTAAATTCACACTGAAAATTTTTAAAAGAATTTTGTCTTCATGGGATCGCAGAATGTATCTCATTAAATAATCCAATTATTATTATTCTTTATTTCTTGCATAAAATCGAAATTTCTGAATAAATATGGAAGTCAAACTGGGAACCCTGTTCTGAAATATAAGACTTGAAACGAACGTTTAAAGAAAAGACGCGAAATTATGTACCTGAAATTTTAATATCTGACTGAGGATAAAATATTTCATAATTTTTATTCATTAGGATAAAATAATTTTCGGTCTACACAAATATAAAAATTATAATTAAATTATGCATAACTTTTGATAAAAAACCAGTGACCGATTCGATCGATATTAAATTGGAGCTACAAATAAGTAAGAGGAGACATAAACTGTAGTGACAATCGTTGTTTGCATGTGATGTAACAGAGGATACAGTCACAAGATGGCGGCTGTTTTTTGTTTACATCGCAACAGCCGTTACCATAGAAATGCTCAAGGTCAGAGGACACGTGTTGTGACGTCATCACTAATCGACCGATTTCTCACTAGTGTTCACACCGCAAAATTTCGAATAGCAATTTTCTTTTATTTTGTTTGCGGAATATCTATCATTCTTCTATATATAAAAAACAAGTAACGCATTGGAAATGGACCAGTGAAAATCTGCGTAGATACCGTGAAACGAATCTGATTGGTCAGATCTTTCTGGCGCTATAAGGGGTGTTACCAACGGAGGGGTCCCGGCTCTATCGCCAAACATCACCAAGTTTATCGCCAAATTCGTGATATATTGCCAAATTTGGTGACCAAAATTAGTCGCTAAAAGTAACGCCAACTTGGCGCTATTTCCAGGATTTCGCCAAATTTCTATAGACTCCCATTGAAATCCAATATGGTTTACTTGGTTGCAGAAAATCAACAAATTGAGATATTTCAATGCAACGAAAACTAGTATTAGCTTATGAATAGAGCTTAACGTTTAGCTTACGGGAAACTAATTTCTAAAATGTCCTTTGACTACGGGAGAATTCGGACTATTCCCACCCCCTTTCTTAATGATTACTCACCGCAGGTGATGAGACGGTGAGAGCAAAGCCGCATTCATTTTTAACATCTGATAATCATTTGCGAGTAGTGAGAGTGTTACGGCTTCTCTTAACCTTGACTGTCGCGCGCGCCTCCATGGCGTATTCTTCTGTAATTTAGGTTTGGCCGTTTGGCAACCTTTAAGAATAGTTCAGTTGTTTGGTTTTCGACGATCTCTGCGGACCTATGGTGCGTTCGCTGGATCCAATATTCTTCAAATAATGTATATAATTCTTCGAATAATGTATAAACTGTAAATAATATTCTTGTATATAAAGTAAATTAAATTAATAAGTGTAGTTAATGAACCAGCGACTATGGGTATCTCGTTACTCGCACCATTCGACACTTGACATTGGTCCGCTCACCGGAAGTGGTTTCGTTTTGATTCTTCATTAGTATTGTATTTTAGTCGTTGTGAAATTACCATTTGAAATGGTCACATTAGTGTCCTTAAACAGATCGAGGGGCTCGTTAAAAGCTCAACTCACTAGGCTAGAAAATCTACTAAATGATGAGACCGCTACGTGGTCAAAAATCAAAATCGATACAAAACTCAAGACTCTTGAAAAGGTTTCCAATAACATCGATTCGTTACATACCGACTATTACATAACAGTTCCTGACGATCATGATATGACAGAAATCGACTCGTCATTAATGGAGTTGGAAGAACGAGTAGAACAGCTAGAGGTAAGTTTCAATCTATTATTAAATTCTGATAAAAATGAAACTAAAAGTCCTGAATTAAAATTTAGTAATTGTAAGATCAAATTGCCAGAAATTCCACTTCCCCAATTTAGTGGAAAGTATGAGGATTGGAATATGTTCAAAATCGAATTTAACAATATTGTTGCGAATGATGAACAGCTATCTGAAATTCAGAAATTACATTATTTACATTCCTCATTAAAAAATTAAGCTGAACAATTAGAAACTCCAGAAGACACATTTGATTCATTGTTTAAAGCATTAGAAAATAGATTTGAGAATAAACGAATTATGGTGAATATACATTTAAAGGCTGTATTAGATTTCGAAAGAATTGAACACGAGTCATCTAAAGAACTAAGGCGATTAGTAGATGTTATAAACAAAAATATCAGGGCTCTAACCAACTTAGGATTTAAGAGAACTAAACTCTCGGACATTTTGTTTACAACCATAATTTTAGACAATTTGGATAAGGAGTCGCGGAAACAATACGAATTGTCAATAAAAACATCTGAAGTCCCAAGCTTTGACAGTTTAATGCAGTTTTTAGAAAAAAGAAGTCAATCGCTCGAAAGTATAAATAGAAACGTAACTAGATCAAAAATCAGTAGTGAAATAAAATCGAAATCTTTGTTAGTAAATTCGAATTCTGAGAGGCAGTGTGTTATTTGTGATCAATTTCATCCTATATATAAATGTAAGAAATTTCTTAATATGCAGTTTGGTGAACGATATGCTATCGTTAAAAAGCATAAGCTTTGCCTGAAATGTTTTTCGGAATCTCATTTAGTTTCTAATTGTGTGTCAAAACATATATGTAAACATTGTAAATCGCCTTCATCTCATAACACTCTATTACATAGAGATAAATCAATTGTTTCTAATAATGAATCTCGAAATCAAAAGGCAGAAAAAGAGCAGACAGTGGACCGGGGGGAAAGAAATGCGGCGCCTGATGTAGCAGTTTCGCAAAGTCTTTCAAATTGTTTTCCTTCTTCGAATAAAAGCGTAATTTTATCAACTGCCATAATTGAAATTAAAACGAGTAAAGGGAATTTTATTCAGGGAAGAAGTTTATTAGATTCTTGCAGTCAAATTAATTGTGTATCATTTGAGTTTGCAAAAAAATTGGGTTTAAAGAAAACAAAGGTTTTTGCTCCTATATCTGGGCTGAATGGCACTGCTACGATACTGAATTATAAAATTGAAACTGTGATTTCAAATAAAAATAGAGATTTCACAAGGGAACTGGAATTTATTTTAGTGCCAAAAATTACAGAAATAACCCCACTTACGCCCATTCGAGTAGACATTACTGATATACCCACAAATATCTCGTTAGCAGATGCTAAATTTAATATACCAGGAAAAATACATTTATTATTGGGTGCTCAATGCTTTTTTGATTTATTGAAATCCGGTCAAATTCGCTGCTCATCACAAAACTTGTTATTTCAAGACACCGTGTTTGGATATGTAGCTAGCGGTGTTGTGAGTAATTCCCCAAAAGATTCTCAATATTGTTGTCTACTCACTCAAAATGAAAAAAATAGAACAATCCTTGCGACAATTTTGGGAAATCGAAAATAGAAATGATTCCAGTTCGCTGCTTAGTGAAGAAGAGAAATTTTGCGAAAATCATTTTAAAACTACGCATTATCGAACTGCCACTGGTCAGTACGTTGTGAGCATGCCTATGGAGGATGCTACATTTTTAGGAATTTAGGAATTAGGAATTTTTAGGAATTAGGAAAAATTAGCCGAAAAAAGACTCGATCAAGTTTGGCACCGATTAGATAGGGATTCGAACTTGCAACCTCTGTATTCGGAATTTATGGACGAATATAAAAATTTAAATCATATGGAGTTAGTGGAGGAATCGGAACCCGTAAAGGACTGTTATTATATACCTCATCATGGAGTTTACAGACCAGAAAAAAGTACTACACGCTTGCGTGTTGTGTTTAACGCGTCAACGCCAACGACGTCTGGGTTGTCATTGAATGACCTCCTTTTAAAGGGTAAAATTCCACAAAAAGAGTTATTCTTAATTATGATTTGTTTTCGAAAACATAGATATGCATTCACTGCGGATGTAGAGAAGATGTATCGAATGGTATTAATTAATCCTTCGCAAAGAGACTTTCTTCGAATTTTGTGGAAGAACAATATTGACGCGCCAGTACAAACTTATAAGCTCAATACAGTGACTTATGGGACATCTAACGCTCCTTATTTAGCTACTCGTGCTCTTAAGCAATTAGCTCTAGATGTACAAAAAAACTTACCTCTAGCATCGTCAGTCGTCTTAAAGGACTTTTATGTAGATGATCTTCTTTCCGGGGAATCAACTCTCGAAAAAGCTAAAATCCTTAAATTACAATTAATTCAAATTTTGAATCGTGGAAACATGAAATTGCACAAATGGTGTGCAAATCATCGAGAATTAGTTGAATCTCATACTAGGGTTTCCACCGAATATAGTTTCGATGATCAGCCAGATTGTACTTCAGTAAAAACCTTGGGTGTTCTATGGGAACCACAGAGTGACTGTTTTCTGTATAAATTGAAAATTCCTAACAAAGAATTTTATAGTAAACGAGATGTCCTATCTTTAATTTCAAAAATATTTGACCCGTTAGGATTAATTGGGCCTGTAGTAACAAGGGCTAAGATATTTATGCAGAAGCTCTGGTTAGCCAAAATCGATTGGAATGAGCCATTACCGGATTGTCTGGAGAGAGAATGGAATGACTTTGTATCCACCCTCTCAGAATTGGAGAACTTAAAAATTCCTAGATTTGTTTTCCGTGAAGATCGCATAATCATACACGGGTTTGCGGATGCTTCTTCGTTAGCTTATGGGGCTGCAATTTATGTTCAATCGTTATCAGTTGAAGGATCTCCTGCTGCACAACTATTATGCAGCAAATCCAGGGTATCTCCTATAAAACAGTGTCAATTCCACGTTTGGATTTGTGTTCTTGCCTCCTATTAGCGAAACTAATTCATAAAGTTCTACCCTCACTGGACATTCGAATAGAAAATATCGTTCTCTGGAGTGACTCCACGATCTCGCTAGCTTGGATTAGAAAACCACCCCATTTGTTAAAAACATTCGTGAGTAACCGTGTTGCCGCTATACAAGAACTTACAGACTCTTACCAATGGCAGCATGTGACATCGGATAATAATCCAGCTGATGTAATATCTAGAGGACTGGACGCTAAGGAACTTTTAAATTGCAATTTTTGGTTTTGTGGTCCGAACTTTCTTCGTGACAAAATTCAGCTATACAAGAACTTACAGACTCTTTCCAATGGCAGCATGTGACATCGGATAATAATCCAGCTGATGTAATATCTAGAGGACTGGACGCTAAGGAACTTTTAAATTGCAATTTTTGGTTTTGTGGTCCGAACTTTCTTCGTGACAAAATTCAGCATGCAGAAAATAAACTAGTAGATCTAGAAGCAAATAATGACTATGCGTTAGAATTCAAATCAGTTCAGGACATTAACCTCGCAGTTAAGACTGAAAATTTACTGTATAATTGTTTGTTTACTTTGACTAATGATTTTTTGAAATTGATTCGTATTATTAGTTATATTTTTAGATTTATAGAAAATTTTAAAAATGTTAAAGAAAAAAAAAAGTGGTCCTTTAACAATTGATGAGTTGAAAAAAGCGGAAGTTGTCTTGATTAAACAGGTACAGTATTCTACCTTTTCTGAAGAGATAAAACAACTGAAGAACGAGAAGAGCCTGTCAGGTAAAAGCAAATTAAGATTTTTGAATGCATATTTAGATTCTGCAGGAATTATCAGAGTTGGAGGTCGCCTAGACAACTCCAGTCTGACTTATGAAAACAAACATCCTGTTGTTTTACCCCATAATAATAAATTAAGTGAAATTATTTTTGAATATTTTCATAACAAGTTTTTACATCTAGGGCCACAATCATGTCAGGCAAAAATATTGGGTAATAAATGGGCGATCTTTAGCGCGTAAAATAGTTCATAAATGCATAACCTGTTTCAGAAACAAGCCAATAAGTGCGAACCAAATAATGGAAAATTTGCCTTCAGAACGAGTAAGCCCTAGCCCACCATTTCAAAAATGTGCGATTGATTTCTGTGGACTCTTTATGATTAAGTATAAAAATCAGAGAAAGGGCAATTATAATAAAATTTATGTTGCAATTTTTGTTTGTCTCGCCACAAAGGCTATACTATTACTACTATACTATTACTACTATTATTAGGCTGTCCTTTATACTATTCCCACCATATTTGAATTCTAGATGAAATTTTATCCCAGGATACAAAGGCCCCACCAGTGGCTGAGAGGCTCTGCTCTCGAAGCTGGTAGACGGGAGGTGCTGGGTTCGAACCCAATCGCGCCCGTCGGCCTAACCGTTTCGGAGTTTTCGTGGTTTTCTTCGAAACCGTGGATTCCCATGCGTAAATACGGGTTAGGTTCCCTTAGAAAGACCCCCACGAAGGGCACTCCCCCCAGGGCCTATATCCCACGTGTAGATAATTGGCCGTCATAAATACAAACCAAACCCAGGATATAAAATTTCAAGTCTTTTGATCCAATTATTTATGAATGTTTAAAGTTTGAAACCTCTCATGTTGAATTTGTTATTTATCATAGGGAAATTTCAATGTGTATGGTTTTTTAAACGTAACACAAATTGCTGAATACGATGAACTGAAATTCTTAATTTGCATAATTGAAGCTTCTAGAAATCTTTTTTTTTTTTTTATCAAATATTCAAATATTTTTTTAAACTATCTGCTTTTGTAAATTTTGAAAGATAAATGGCACATATATTTTACAGAAATAGATTTTAGAAGTTTTGAATATAGATTGCAGCTTGCTGCATCCAACTGCCTTTCAGTTATGTTTAAAAAAACTATGTGCATTCTAATCAGTTTTTGAACAATAGTCAATTTACATTATTTTTAATACATTCATATCAGTCATATTTACATGATGTGCAGCAAAGTCTCAACTTATACCTGTTTGAAAAGTGAAGCTGAACAATGTCAGCATAGTTCCTGAAGCCTATCTGTAGGTCCAGTGGTTTGCTAATTTATATTTGCAGTATCCTTACTTACTCTTTTTACAAGGACCACATTAATTTACGGTTGCTGGGCATACAAAAATGAAGATAACTTTTACAAGCATAATGTTAATTTAAGAGCAGTGACCGTAAAAATATTAACAAACCTATTACGAGCATAATGTTAATTTACGGCCAGTGACTATATAAAAAATTAAGGAACATATTACGGGCATAATGTTAATTTATGGCCAGTGACCATAAAAAAAAATTAAGGAACTTATTACGGGCATAATGTTAATTTATGGCCAGTGACCGTAAAAATATTAAGGAATTTATTACGGGCATAATGTTAATTTATGGCCAGTGACCGTAAAAAATTAAGGAAATTATTACGGGCATTATGTTAATTTACGGCCAGTGACTTTAAATTTTACGGGCAAAAGTTTACGGGTAAATTTGTATTTTTACGGTCATGGCAGCTTTATGGTCATAACATTATTTTTACGGTCAGTGACTGGCACACTTTTTGCCAGTCAGTGACCGTAATTTAGCGGTGAAATTTCTTAGAGTGTATAAAAGTTAAACAATCGTCTTTGTGTGCAAATAATTTATTACTTTTTTGACAGTATTTACTCTGCTAGAATCCAAAGAGGGAAAACAGTAGTAGCACAAGAGGATGTTTATTAAGAAATATAACTAACATTCAGTGAGATTGTATTTAAGCTACTAGAATCACATATTGCGCGAGCTGAGAGGCCAGGAGATCAAGGACAAACAAACGAAAATAAACCACCCGAGCATTATTCAAGTTCAATGGTAAATCTCTGCAATCATTGTAATGCATCTCTAATTTAATATTGTCAGATATGAGAACATTTTAATTCCTATTGTCATAATGGCCTCATTTCCCTACCAAAAGTGCACAGTGAATAATCAACTAAAAGAACTGCTTCTTAATAGCTAAATTTTGTCCAACGCATAAGGTAATATAATATCGCAATGGCGTTCGCATATTTTCAGCAACGCGTAAGGACATTCAAGATAGAGGTCCATTTAAAAAACAATACAAGTTCGAATTCACCATTTCGCTTAATTCAAGGTTTATTTGGAAATACTGACCAGCACAGCTCGCATAGCCTGCTAGTATAGTATAAAGCAGTAAGCTCTAAAAGTTCCGCTCGTGTGTTTTCAAATTCTACCCAGTGGACTTTTTTCCAAATTGTATCATTCGATAGGAAATATTCCCGAGGTGGTTTATGAGAAAATATACAGAGATAGCTATGATTTTTGATAATAAATTTCGTATTTTACTGCTATTTTGAACGAAAAGGTTGCCAGTGATTATCTTTTGGCGAAAGGTTTGTTGATTAAAGAATTAAGATGGCTATATCATTTAGAAAATAATACAAATACCTCGCGAATAAATGAAAAAAATACTGATATTTAATTTAAAAAACAACAACAACAAAAAGTTTTAATAACACATAATATTATAAAATGAAAATATTTAATTAAAACATGGAATAAATATTTGTAATGTTTAAATTATAAATTATTGTGAAATTTTACAATTGGTACAATATTTGGCGAATTATTGCTTGCGATATGTTAAAAAAATGAATCTGAAAATTTGATTTGACAATTTTGAAAGACAATTTTATTTCTTTTTAGCTCTTTTATCGCTTGCGCCAGTTTAATAAAAACTTGTCTGAAAACTTGATGAAATATAATATAGGTTACATTCTTTAGTATTTTTTTTTGTCAATTTAATTATTATTTTTATATAATTCTCCCATCATATGATTCACAGGAAAAACTAGAAGATTTGTAAAAATGGCTGTATTAGTGAGTTACATGCTATTTATTTATTACCTTCGTCGCCAAACAATGCAATTTTAAGCCAAATATGACAAAAGTGTGAAATAAGCCGAGAGAAGAGCATTTCGGAGTACACATCAAGCGTAGGATTCAAGCGTAAATTATATAAAAAGCAGTTAAAATTATAATTATGTAGTTAATCATTTAAATTTTAGTGTAAATGTCTTCCATATACACACATATTCTAAAATAATTTACTTTCAAAGATTTAAAATATTTTATACCATACTATAGAATACCATTACTATGGAAACATGAGTTTTGTTTTCCTCAAGCATGTGAATTTTATATCCTCGAACTCAGATCATTACTCACTTTTAGGAATATTCACTGCTTTAAAAGTTAGGATATAACAATATTGTTAAGAAGATTTCTACAATTATACGTTATTACTATAAAATAAATAAATAAACATTTTGCAATAAATATTACTTGCTAATTTGTCATTTCTTTTTAGCTTTTTATGCATAACTTACTTTTGCTTAACCATTGTTTAAAAAATGTTTTTTTGAACATGTTGGACTAATCTTACGGAATTGTGTCACCCGCCAATTAGCATATTGGATGGCGTATCAAAATTCAAAAGTTTAGACAGATTTTGAAATTAGCAATTACTAAATGGTGGCAAATGGAATAATGCCCGTGGACTTATCACTTCAGCCTAGATAGGATTAAATTACCTGGAATTTCGATCAGTATAAACCGAATTGTCCAGACGCACACTCTAGCAGCTAAACACAGCAACAAATTAAGAGTTATTTTCATAATCTGGCTTATTTACGCAATAGACGGAAGATTAATTTAGTCTTAAATATAAAGAAAATAGCAGGCTTTTTTGTTTGTCTGTGTTATTATGCTCTTTAGAAAAATGCAAAATAAATCTTCGGTTAAGGTATTCACCAAGATGCATATTGCTAAAATTTTTGTATAACTAACTTTATTTATCATTTAAAGGTATATATAAATATTATACTGACATACATACAATAAATAAAATAAACCCAACTGGAGTGAAAAAATAGCCAGAGCTAGGAATCGAACCCGGGACTACAGTATACAAGACAGCTGCTCTAAACACTGAGCTACGCCGATACCTGAGTATGCAATTTCTCACCAATAAACCATGTTGAGAAAGTCACCAGCCATCTATATGACAGCCTTGGATGACCGGACAACGAAGAATAGCTTTTACTATTACATCGATCTACGAAATATAACCTGGCTGGTGACTTCCCCAACATGGTATATTAGGTTCGCTCTGGCTAAACCAGCGTGTGATTTTAAGAGGAACTGTTAGAAGTGGTTTTACAAAACAACTAAATTCCATAAAAGAAGAATTAAAAGAATATACGCCGGATAGCCAGAAGCTCTGGCTAATTTTTCTTTCCAGTTGTGTTTATTGTATTTATTGTATGTATGTCTGTATAATATTTATATATACCTTTAACTGTTGAATGCAGGCGTTATTTATGTGTGTGTGTGTGTTTTAATATATATTGTAGTATGTGTATTTTATTTATCATTGTCAGATCTTAACCCTGGTACACGTGCAACAATATTGTTCCATCAGTTTTAATGTTTGACGTGAACCCTCGCAATGATGTCGATTACGGTTGATTATAAAGATCTTATTAAATGCATGCGGCTTATTTTTCTACAAGATTGAGTCATCGAGTTTTCTCCCGGGTTAACGGTTACTGTCGCGTAATAAACCGAACTCAATGGTTTTCAGCAACTTTATCATATTTATTTTATTTTATTTCTTTATACTATTTTCATGTTGTTGGTAACAAGAGATTTATGTTTGTAGAATTGTTTTGTATTCCAAAGATGGTGAATAAATATATTTAAAATTATAAAGTCAAGCAAATTTTAATAATTATAGGTCTCTGTAGAATAAGGTAAATAGTAGTATTTTTTTATGAAACGTGTAAACGTTATAGTTTTTTTTCAGTTTGAATAGAGACATCTATTTTACACCATTTACTATAATTAAGTATAATATTGAGTTGAAAAAAAAATTCAGGCACTAATGGGTTAATTCGTCTTTCAAAATGCTAAAGGAAAACCTTCCTTATAACTTCAATTTTTGAGACAATTCACGAGGTTTTAAATTTATTTCAATAGTTCTTGCATTTCTAGTTCCGATAAATTCAGACAATTTTTAAATACATCACTGGATTGACAGCTGCAACATTTCTAATTTCATGCTAAAATGGCAATGTTAAAGAATGGTTGTATGTCAAAATATTTAGAAAACCATAAAATTTAAGTGTCCCTCAATACAAAGCGGTACTAATAAGTTTTACTTTCATATCGTAAAGGTATTTCCATTTATCTGGATAACCTGGAACAATAGATGTTTACATTTTTATTCTAAAGCTCTCTCGGAATTTTGTCCCTTGCAAAAAGGTATTATTCAGTCAGAATTCTTCCCTTTCCCCCATGCAGAGGAATACGCTAATCCTTTTCTACGCTCGTTTCCTCCCTCTCCTAAGATTGATGTGTTCTAAGTTGACATTTCTGCTAAGAAGAGGGGTATGAAATTTTTCGGGCGTTTCGGTTTTCTGAAGGACCTGTATAATTTCCGCCTCGGTAACGAAAGAGTTAAAAGTTGCGTTTTTTGTAACGGACAGCACGAAAGTTTTAACTGCTTTAACTCGCAGAAAATAAATTTGGTTAATAAACAGAAGATTTTAAAACAAAAGGGCTGTTGCTTTAAATGTTTTAAACGAGGGCACTGCTCAAATAAGTGTAATGCATTCATACGATGTCTAGTTTGTAATAAAGAACATGCTACACTGATGTGTCCAGAACTATTCTTAAATAAAAACATTTCGAGAGGTCATATTGATAAAATGGGATAAAAAAGAAGAGAAAACAGAACCATCTACACAGAAAACATCTGAACAGAACGCTGTTAATTTATCGAGTTTATCCCACAATCCAAAGGCAATTTTGCAAACTTTGGTAGTAAAATTAAAAGAGCCTCATTCATGTTCATGTGTTCGAGCGTTGATCAATACAGGTTCAGAGAAGTCTTATATTTTAAAACGCGCTGCTGAAAATATAGATTACGAACCATTGAGAGAAGAACTAGTTACCCATTATTTATTTGGGAGAAAGAAAAACAGTAGAACTAAGCATATGTGTTACAAAATACATTTAGAAGGTTTAGATGGAAAATTTCTTTGTAATTTTGATGTTCTGGATGAACCTGTTATTTGCGAAAATATTCGTTCGGTACAGAAAAGTCCTTGGATAGATGAATTAAAAGATATGAAAATTTCCATAAGTGATATAGACGAAAAACCAGGACCAATCGAAGTTTTAATCGGTGCCGATGTTACCGGAAGATTGTTAACTGGGTGCAGAAGAAAATTATCCTGCAATTTAGTTGCAATTGAAACATATCTAGGCTGGACACTGATTGGTAAAGTTCCGATTAATGACGTCCATGAAAAGTCTGATGCAATGGTTTTAACATCTTTATTTTCGAAAGAATTTTCTATAACAGACCTGTGTAGTCTTGATGCAATCGGTATAACTGATCCTGTAATTCAGAAGTCCCAAGAAGAGAAGGAACGTGAATTCTTGGACTCAGTTACTGTAAATAACGATGGACGTTATGAAGTCTCTCTCCCATGGGCTGAAGAACATCTTCCTATTTCTAGTAATGAAAATATAGCATTAAAAATATTAGAAACCATGACTAAAAGACTTGATTCCGATAATTTGTTTACATCCTATAACGAAGTTTTTAATGACTGGTCGACTTTGGGCATAATTGAAGAGGGTCAATCCATTTCAAGTGGTCCAGAAAATCATTAATTCGTTGCTCGACCATTTTTAAAAAATCTGAAATTTTTTGTACAACAACCCTAACATGATTGAAGTTCAAAATGACAATTAGTTTAATTTTATTAATTTTTGTTTGTGCATGGCGGTCATCTTTGTTTCATCGTCTGCAGCAATTTTCTCGCAGGAAGGGTTTACGGAATTGTAAATAATTCATCGTTTATTTCTCCAATTCAAGTGCGCTTTACAGCAATTTGTACAGGATACATTGAGCTAAAAATTTGGTAATAGAGTAGTTTTTGAAACTAAATGCTTATTGGTGAAATTCAGGCATAAAGTTTCCGTTTTGTCCCAAAATTTGTCCGTTTACAAGAGGAAATTTTTCTAGCAAGGAAAACTGTCAACATGACATACTTTTTTTTTACAAATAGGCTGAAAGTACTTGTACTCACACGCCAAGTTCCAGATCAGGGACATTCTTTTTCTTCGCTAAAAAAAATTCCCAAATTTTTCAAAAATGTCAAAAATCGCACTTTTGAGGCTTTGATATCTCTGGTGAGGCACGAGATAAAAATCTGAAATTCGGGTTGCTGAGAGTATTGTATGGTAGTGTTATGCACAAGAAATGTCAGGATGGAGATTTGGCTACAAGCTGAGATATGGCAAAGGCAACATGTCAAAACAATACTGCCAAACTATTGTTTTGTAGTAGTCACAGCTAAGTATTTATCTCAGAGTGTCATTTAAATTTATTTTTTTTTTATTATCTTTAAATAATAGTAACAGAAAATAAACCATTTTGCAAAGCTTAGCAATTAATTAAAAAAATAATTATTCCTAAGTAATACATTTTTTATGGTTTCCGTAATTTTTGTTGTAGTTTTAGTAACTAAAAGAAACCTCAGCACTTTTACATAAAGAAAAATCATATTTTTATACAAGACCTGAGACAAAAACGGAATAGGGAAAGAGAAAGCTGTTAATGTTGACCTACTTGTTGGGACATGATCAAACGTGTCAAAACACATTCCTGCTTGTTGGTTTAAAAACCACAATTTTAATGCTGTTTGCCAGTCCCTGAAACATGGTCCTACCATAAGTATGTTCCTGTAAATGAAACATTATACGATATTACCATGCATCAGCCTCAAGTAATTTTCAGAGCCCTTTCAAAATTCATACTGTAGAAAAATGACATTTTTGCATAAGAAGTAAGCTAGGAATTATTAATGAAGTGAGACTCGCACATAGTGATTTCAAAGTTTATTTCTATGAGCCAGCAGGGCCAAGAATTTCAATCAAGTTATTAAGAGATGACAAGACTTGGTTCTTACAAATAAAATTTTGAGAAATATCAAAATTGTGGTTTTAAACCAACAATCAAGAACGTGTTGGCACGTTTGATCATGTCTCAACAAGTATGAGAAAATTAACAGCTTTTCACTTTCCCCATTCTGTTTTTGTCTTAGGTCTTGTATAAGAATATTTTTTTTCTTTATGTAAAAGTGTCGAGATTTCTTTTAGTTGCTAAAATTACAAGAAAAATTACTAAAATCATACTAAGCCTTAGGCATAATTATTTTTTAAATTAAATTCTAAGCTTTGCAAAAGGCTTTATTTTCTGTTACTAATATTTAAAGATAATAAAAAAATAAATTTAAATGACACTCTGAGATAAATACTTAGCTGTGACTACAACAAAACAATAGTTTGGCAGTATTGTTTTGACATGTTACCCTTGCCATATCTCAGCTTGTAGTCAAATCTCCATCCTGAAATTTCTTGTGCATGACACTACCATACAATACTCTCAGCAACCCGAATTTCAGATTTTTATCTCGTGCCCCACCAGATATATCAAAGCCTCAAAAGTACGATTTTTGACGTTTTTGAAAAATTTGGGAATTTTTTTAGCGAAGAGAAAGGATGTCCCAGATCTGGAACTTGGCGTGTGAGTACAAGTACTTTCCGCCTATTTGTAAAAAAAAAGTATGTCATGTTGACAGTTTTCCTTGCTAGAAAAATTTCCTCTTGCAAACGGACAAATTTTGGGGAAAAACTGAAACTTTATGCCTAAATTTCACCAATAAGCATTTAGTTTCGGAAACTACTCTATTACCAAATTTTTAGCCCAATGTATTCTGCACAAATTGCTGTAAACCGCACTTGGATTGGAGAAACAAACGATGAATTATTTACAATTCCGTAAACCCTTCCTGCGAGAAAATTGCTGCAGACGATGAAACAAAGATGGCCGCCATGCACAAACAAAAATTAATAAAATTAAAATAATAGTCATTTTGAACTTCCATCATGTTAGGGGTGTTGTACAAAAAATTTCAGATTTTTTAAAAATGGTCGAACAACCAGTGCTGGACCACTTGGAATGGATTGACCCAAGAAGTTTCTTTGAATTCAAAGGTAGACACTGTGCATTACTTACCTCATAGACCAGTGCTCAAAGAGAACAGCACGACGAAAGTTCGTCCAGTTTTTGACACATCTGCGAGAGAAAAGTCATCTCCGTCGTTGAATCAATGTTTGGAATGTGGACCGAACTTAATGAAGCTTATTCCTGATATTCTTCTTAGATTCCGCGAACAAAAATACGGTGTCATAGCGGATATAGAAAAAGCTTTTTTACAAATAAGCATCAGATCAGAGTGCAGGGATTTATTAAGATTATTTTGGTGGAGTGATGAAGATAAAAGAAAATTGAAAATACTTCGTCATGCACGATTAGCTTTTGGCTTAAAATGAATGCAGTCCTTTCATTTTGGCAGTCATTATTGGAATTCATTTACTGAAATATGCTGATAATCCTTGTTATGACAAAGAGATGTTAACAAATCTTCTTCATAGTTTTTATGTTGACAATGTTGTTACGAGTTTTTCTTATAAAGACAGATTGGTACAATTTATACAGGAAGCTACAAATGTAATGGAGGAAAGTAAATTCAATTTGAGGGTTTGGCAATATTCTGAAGATAATGTCGAGCCTACAATTTCACCTGTACTTGGTCAATTTTGGGACCGACAAAATGATTCTTCAGCTCTTAATTTGGGCTGGCTAGAGAATTTTGAGCTAAGAAAAATTACAAAACGAACCATTCTCTCCATTGCACACAAAGCGTTTGATCCAATTGGATTGGCAAGTCCAGTTTTCTTGTTTCCGAAGCTTTTATTACAGAGAATGTGGAAAAATGGAATTTCTTGGAACGAAGAAGTTGATGATAATATAAGAAAGGAATTCTCCAGCTGGCTTAGCGACCTTGGCTGCCTGAAACAAATATTTGTAAGAAGATGGTTTTGTGTTGATGCAAACTATGAAACTCTTAGTATACATACCTTCTGTGATGCAAGTCAACACGCTTATGCCGCCGCAACATTCGTGAGAATAAGTACTGCTGACGGAGTCGAAGTACATCTATTAGAAGCTAAATCCAGAGTTGCACCGCTAAAAATAATTACCATTCCATGTCTTGAATTAATCGCTGCCACGGTGGGAGCTAGACTATGTGCTTCAGTCATGAAAGGACTTCTGTGGGAAAACGTAAAATTGTATTTTTGGACAGACTCCTCTACGGTATTGAATTGGATATAAACAGAAGAATCTTGGACTGTTTTCGCAAGCAATCGAGTAAAAGAGATTAGAAAAACAACAGATCCAAACTCATGGAAACACGTACCCGGAACTAAAAACCCAGCTGATCTTCCATCCAGAGGATGTTCGGCGAAACATTTAATGTAAACAAAATGGTGGGAGGGCCCAAGTTGGCTTAAGGAAACTGAAGATAAATGGCCCTCGTCTAATATAGTCTATGATGAAAACGCCATTGCCCAAGAAAAGAGGAAGTCGAAAATGCATGTTGATGAAAAATCAGTAAAATGTTTAACGAACCAGACAACACTTTGTGAGTGGTGCAATTCACCTAAACATGAGAAGAATAGTCTTTGTAAGCACCATGGATTTGAGTGGTATTTTAGGTTTTTGTCAAATTATGATAAAATTGTTCGTCTGGTGTCTTGGATTCTCAGGTTCATTCATAATTGTAAGATAGCCAAAATCTCGAGGCTGAATGGAGAGTTATCCCTTCAAGAAATAAATGCAGCTGAAAAAGTAATTGTGAGATTTATTCAGGAAGAACCTTTCACTTCAGAAAACAGAAGTAAATTAGACACTTTGGATGTTTATAAAGACGAACACGGTCTCCTCAGATTGAAGACCAAAATTGTGTACAGAAAAGATGCTGAAGATTTTCGACGCCCAATGATTTTACCTTCAGATCATCCTGTTGTCAGAAGACTTATCATGACAGATCATCGAAAAAATTGCCATGCTGGATCGCAAATATTACTAAATATTTTGAGAGAACACTATTGGATCTTGAATGCGAGGAAAACGATTAGATCCGTGATATCGAAATGCATTATTTGCATACGACAAAAAAGAATTTCTTTAAACGCTCCTGTTGCAGCACTTCCCGAAAATCGAATTAAAGATGCAGCAGTTTTTTAAATCACAGGATTCGACTTGGCTGGGCCTTTATACCTTAAAGGAGGTTCAAAAGCATGGATTTGTTTGTACACCTGTGCAATATACCGAGCGGTACATCTTGAACTTTTGTCATCTTTGTCGACAGAAGTATTTCTACAGAGTTTTCGGAGATTTATAGCAATTTTTTAATACAATTTTTTAGTTTGTTAAAATATCTAACTTCCTTTTCAACAGCTTTTATCAGATTATTAAAATTAGTGATTTAAATTGCATTTTAATCTGGTTTACTTTCTTATTTAAACATTTTGTTAAAACCACATGGTGCGATAAATATGGAAGTATATGGACAAGTATGATAATCAATCATTAATATAATTAATAAACATTTAAAGATAATGAAATTATTTTTAAAAAAGGCTTTCTATAGAATAAAATTATAGGCAAACATATTTTTTTAATTTCGTACTAAGTGATGGTCTTATACAATTTGCATTGCATGTTTTTATTTTTAAAAAATTGCATCTGCTGAGTAGAGGAATGTATAAAAAATAAGACACAACGGAAACGTATACTATTAAAAGAGATCGTAGATATGCAATGTTAAGAAAAAAAGATTATTTAATGTGTTATTCAACCTGAGAAATGTTTTAAAATCTATAAAGAAATAGTCATAGCGGGTGAAAGCTTTTCAGTTGTTAAACATTCTTATTGAAATGTTTTCAAAGTGAACTATAGAAGTCTGTTGGCAAATGAAAATTTAGAAGTTACGCAATCAGTAAGAGTTTAAAAATGATTTTACTTTAAAAATAACGCGAATACTTGAACAGTATGAATCTAAAATGTAATAACCATCTTTTATTATTTACTTTTTTTCTGGGTAATTTATCATTTTATTTCCTGAATGATTTTATCGAGATAAATTTCAAATTATCGATATTATACACTCTTTATAAACAGCGTGATTAAAATGGATTTCTTACTTATAATTACCATAATCTTGTAAATAAAATATTGATAATAATAATGAACCTATGTGTGGTTCTATTTTGTTTTTGTGGTCTCAATTTTTATACTTTATTTACATTAAAAAGTAGTTAACCATTTGATACTGTGTTCATTATTTTTTTTTATTGTGTCATATAAAAATAAATATGATTATTTGTATTTCTAATACAATATATACAGTAGAGCGCCGATTATCCGAACAAGTCGGGACCGACCCTAGTTCGGATAAGCAAAAGTTTGGATAAATGGGCAGACAGTTTAAGGGATATTCCTGACTAATCTAAAACCTTCACACTTTATCTAGTTTTAGGACTGACAGCACCAGTTAGTACTGGAGTGCTTAAAAATTGTTTTTTTTATTGTTTTTTGTTTACATTTTTATTATTTAATTTTTTTTTCTCTTTTTATCATTTTCTAAACTTCAGAGATTATAATTTATTATGTTTTTTTTTTTTAGAGAGAGAAATATTTGGATAATTGGAAATTCGGTTAAAAAGAATTCTTTGAGAGAAATATGCTGTTGGATAATTGGAAGTTCGGTTAATTGGAGTTCCCATAATCGGCGTTCTACTGTATTTATAAAACTTTCACCAGACTTTATTCTAAAAATTTCGTAGTAGATTCTAATCTCTTTGTACTATTTATGATAATATTAGAGTTATAGTGGTCATTGCAACATATATCCAGCCAGATAGATCTTTGGCAAAACATAAAAACTTTCACATTAGGCGCAAAATAGAGTAGCTGCGGTGCTGTGTTTTATAAACAATAAGGTATTATTGTTGTAAAAAATCATAGATAGTAAGAGTTATTTTCATAATATATAATTTCATAAATAAAATTGTCATTTTGGCAATCAATTATTAAAGTTATTTTTTAATAATCAAAAAGTTGTTTTATATATTAGTCCAGGGAATAGAGACCGTATAGGGTCTCTACATAGAAAAATTAATGGTAGTACTGGAAATCGGCTTTCTAGATGTTTTTTGGGTCGCTGAATCCGAATTTGTAACTTCCCACCAAAATTTCCCCCGGCAACCACCCCCCCCCCACCCCAAATTTTGTTAAAAAGCCCCACAAAAAAGGTTTTTATTAAAAAAACTAATTTTTTTATTGTTTTAGAGAAAAAGTTTTTAGAAATTCAGAAAGTAGATAAAATTTCCAACAAATTAGATATATGACATTATGACTTAGGATGAAGGGGAAGGGGGGATCTGCCTCGAAACATGCGCAGAACTGCTGCGTGGACTAAGTTGCGCAATTCCACTTAACCACTCACACGTTTACATTAGCCCTCCCATCTTTCCTCCGAACTTTCTCTATAAGGTTTACTTTAAGTTTTTTGGGTCGTTGAATCCGAATTTTTAATTTACCCCCCAAAATCCCCCCCCCCGAAAACCCCCTAAATAGCTGTTTTTAACTTAAATTTCTTATTGTTTTTAGGGAAAAACATTACGAAATTCAGAAACTAGACAAAATTTGCAACAAATAGGATATATTACATTATGACGTAGGATAAACGGGGAGAGGGGGGGGGGGGCTGCCTCGGATCATTCCCCGCGCGCTTTTCTCAAAAATCAAATTTTTTCAAAAAATCTATTTTTGAGGGGGTTGTTGGTTGAAATTTTGGTGGGAAGTTACAAATTTGGATTCAGCGACCAAAAAAACATAAAGTGAGTCGAAATCCAGAACTGGTATTAATTTTGCCCGATAAAATCCCCTAATGCCTGGACTTCATAATTTAGTGCACGTAGCGCGGCAGTGCATGTTCAGAGGCAGCCCTCACCCTCCCCGTTCATCCTAATTCATAATGTCATATATCCTATTTGTTGCAAATTTTGTCTAGTTTCTGAATTTTGTAATGCTTTTCCCCTAAAACAATAAGAAATTTAGGTTAAAAACAACTATTTATGGTGGGTTTCGGGGAGGAAATTTTTGGGGGAAAGTTAAAATTTCGAATTCAGCGACTCAAAAATCTTAAAGTAAACGTTATAGAGAAAGATCGGAGGGGAGATGGGAGGGCAAATGTAAACGTGTGAGTGGTTAAGTGTAATTGCTCAACTTAGTTTACGCAGCACCGCGCGCATGTTCCGAGGCAGATCCCCCTTCCACTTCATCTTAAGTCATAAAGTGATATATCTAGTTTGTTGGAAATTTTGTCTACTTTCTGAATTTCTAGCCACTTTTTCTCTAAAATAATAAAAAAATTGATTTTTTTAATAAAAACCTTTTTTGGGGGGCTTTTTACCAAAATTTGGGGAGGTTGCCGGGGGAAATTTTGGTGGTAAGTTACAAATTCGGATTTAGCGACCCAAAAAACATCTAGAAAGCTGATTTCCAGTACTACCATTAATTTTGCTAGGTAAAATTCCCTATTGCCTGGACTATATGTATTTTACTTCAAGCAAACCCTGATGTAAAATAAATTAACCCTTTGTATCACCGTTCTATGCATACCCAAAAGTTTTACTTACTTTTACAGTGAGCTTAAAAATACGATTTTATTTATTGCTGCTATCTTCCAACATAACAATTATTGCCGAAATTGTTCTTAAAATTCTCAACATAATGATACTAGTGATACTCAGTTAATTTTCTATACCAAAGCTGTATTTTTCATTTGAGTAGTTTCAAATGGTTATTGCTAAAATGTACTTCGGAAATTTTGTAATGCATGTATGTGGCATAAAAGACGTAAACAATACGCATACAATGACTATATGGCACATGATGAGCGTTTCCAGTGTATATATATATGTATATAACGCATGCATAAACTTCACAATGATCTTAGCAATGTCGTTACTGCAATTTTTGTATAATCAAATTTATACGGACCTCTATAACAAAGAAGTATCCTATTTTCTCTGCCCCAACTTGTTTTAATTACAATCATATATATATATATATATATATATATATATATATATATATTATGGTAATCAATATCATAAAACATATAAAATTTAATTACTTAATATCGGCATTTCTTTTTATCTTTCATTTTTTTTAATTATAAATGTTGTGTAATCGAAAAAATTCAACTTCACCAGTGACTTCGAGATTGTAATGCGTATTAAATGAAATATATTAATTGCATTCAGTATTTTCTATAGTTTAAAGAATATAAAAATTACTGTATATATTATAAGATATTATATTTTTAACACAAATTTTATTTTGATAAAGATTTGAAAATTTAAACAAATTGTTTCTTTGGTAATTTTAATGCTTTTAACAAATAGCGAATTTTGAAAAAAAATGTGATAGATCGATCATTCAGTTGCCTTCAGTATTCTCATTTATTGCAATAGGAAAGAAAGGTGCAACAAAATTTGAAGTTTGCGGGGCATTGCATTTTGATTCAATAAAATTCTTTTGGTATACCCTTGTTATAGCGACCGCCAAATTTTAATTGCGATGTATCGCCGAAGCATAATAACGTTATAGATGTAAATGATCTTACAACATGCATAATTATGACTATGTGTGACATGCATACGTGTTTACTACTGTACAAGTATGCCATAGTGTGACTTCACAACATTGCCACTAGAGTAACATATTCGTCACAACGTTAACGACAAAATCGTCACAAATCACACAATTTTCACGAAATTGTCACAATGTGACTTCAAACCAATGTCGCTGTCGTCACAGAATCATCACAGTGTTAAAGACAATTTCGTCACAAATGACACATATTTCACAAATTGATCTCAATGTGACTTTAAAGCATTGTCACATTCGCCACAAATTCGTCACAAAGTTAATACCAAAATAGTCACAAATGACACACTCTTCACAAATTTGTCACACCGTGACTTCACAAAGTCGTCACAATGTGACGTCACAAAAGACCTCAAAAACAGCCATAACGACTTCACATTCTAGTCACAATGACTTCACATCGACGTCACGTGACTTCACATCGACGGTCACAATGTCACAGCGTGACTTCACAACGACGTCGACGTGACGTCACCATGCCTTACAGGTATTTACTCTCCTAGAATCCAAAGAGGGAAAACAGTAGTAGCACAAGAGGATGAATATTAAGAAATATAACTAACATCCAGTGAGATTGTATTTAAGCTACCAGAATCACATATTGCGCGATTTGAGAGGCTAGGAGATCAAGGGCAAACAAACGAAAATAAACCATCCGAGCATTATTCAAGTTCAATGGTAAATCTTTGCAATCATTGTAATGCATATCTAATTTAATATTGTCAGATATGAGATAATTAAAAAAGACAACAAAAAAAAACTTTTAATAAGACACAATATTGTAAAACTAAAATATTTAATTTAAACACGAAATAAATATCTTTAATGCTTAAAAATATAATTTTTTGTGAAATTTCACAATTTATACGATATTTGGCGAGTTATCGCCTGCTTTCGTTAAAAAAATGAATCTGAAAATTTGATTAGACTAATTTTGAATTACAATTTTTTTATTTTTAGTTCTATTCTTTTTCTTTTAATCTAACTGCCACATCATGTGATTTACAGGAGAAATAAACAGTTGTAATTGTAAAAGTTACTGTATTTACGATTTCTCATTTATGTTTGCCGCCAAACAATGTTTAGCCAATATATTTTTTTTAAAGCCAAAAATGCATAAGCGTGACATTAGCTTGAGGATTTTCGCAATAATGGTATTTTTTCAAGTGACCGAGATCATTTTTGGAGTATATTTATATATTCAATTATAAGTTATATAGATATCAGTTAATATTTTAAAAATCCTTCTCGATTTCTATCAACTTTTATCATACAGCACGATCGTGCTGTATAGTAGAGCTCAGCCGCATCTTTTAAGTTTTGAAACATGATGAAAAGACAACAACTCAATTACAATCCAAACCAGAAAACATTTAGTGATGAATGATGGTTTTTTGGAAAGGTCTTAATATAGCGATGTGCCTTTCGAAGGTCGGGTCAAAAAATATCCAATATTTTTGGAATGGCACCCATTTAAACTTTACATAGCGTTCCATAATTTAACAATATAGAATTATCTCCTTCAATCATTCTTTACTGTTGCCACATCCTAAAAAGCGGCAGAGTAATTTAAAAAAAGTGATAACATGCGTATTTTGTTTTAAATAAAAATCAGATTTTTTGACTATATTTTTGCATTTTTCAAATCGACGTCATTGTAATCAGAAAATGAAAATTTTTCCTATATATATGTAAAAACTTTAACTAAACACGCGTTAAAATGACGCAGTATTTTAATTGGAATGTTTAAAAATCTATTTTAATACAGGAGTTCTAATTTAAAAAAAAAACAATTTTTAGGAAAAGATAATAATAAAAAAAATCTTTTGCTAGGTATGACGTCAATTTCTGTTTAAATGACATAACTTTGTAATGATGTTTTATTCTGAAAAGAGACTCCTGATATTGTGAAATTAATTCTTATTATTATCATCCATAAAACGAAAGAAATTTTCAGTAAATGCTACTTCATTTGGTTGAATTACGTTGTATTTGGTTGTATACGCATCTTCCTGCGTAGTCAAGGAATTTAATCAAATTAATTATATTTCTTAATTTAATTTCCTGCGTAGTCAAGGAAAATGTGTCAAGAAAGTCGTATACTCCTATTGCACGCGCCAAAGAAAACATGCATTTTAATTTTAAAAGCTGAAACACTTTATTATAATGACGTCATTATAACGCCAAATGAAATTCAATTTCACGAGTTTAAAATAAAATAATATTGTTGGACCGAAAGTAATAATATAAGACAGGGACGGCGAACCTATGGCACGCGTGCTATAAGTGGCACGCTGCATATTATTTTTGGCACGGCATAGATTTAAGTTTTACATCAAAATATAGTAGAATTTCACAAATGCATTAATTAATATAGATGTTGTCTGTGTTACTTGAATCTGATTAGTTAGGTTGGTTGTGATTGTCACACAGATTGTAGAAATTGAAATATAACTTAATTTATCCGAATCTAGCTCAATATTGGCTCAGAAAAGTTTGAGAATTAGAAGATTATCGCTAAACAAAAATTAAAAGTGTAATAAGAAAAATGCTGATTGTAAAATTATAACAACTTGGAATTCAATTCCTGACACTAAAAGCTGCAGTTTCTGGCGCTTGCTATTTTGACAAATTTTTCTGAAAAACATTCTTTTCGTTAAAAAAAAAAAAAAAAAAAAAAAAAAAAAAAAAAAAAATTCAACTAAAAACGTCTTGTCAAGTGAGTAAAATTAAACTTGCATTCTATCGAAAATAACTAAGTACGAAGCGGATATCAATTATTTGCCATTTAAGATGAGACAACAGAAATAATATATTTAAAATAAATTTTCACAGTATAACATCAAATATTGTTTGTATTTTTTTAATGCTAAAAACAAAAATTTAAGTAGTTTTGATTCATTATTATTTGATCCATTTAATTTTTTTATTGTTGGCACGTCATGATCACGTAAAGTATATTTTTGGGGAAATTTGGCACGTGGACGTGAAAAGGTTCGCCATCCCTGGTCTAAGAGCTAGAAACGTTTTCGTCACTTGATTTTAGCAAGGCTCATTTTTCTATATGCTCTTCCGTTTTATGGTGTAGTATGTATGCAAATGGTCTGGTTGGCGGCAGACGTTACGTTTACCTGCGGGAAAAGGGGTTATGCAGGTGAAAAAAATTCAAAATTACGTCTTTTTAGCAAGGCTCATGTTTCATATATGCTCTTCCGTTTTATGGTGTAGTACGTATGCGGACGGTCTGGCTTTCGGGAGATGTCGCGTTTACCTGCGGGAAAAGGGGTTATGCAGGTGAAAAAAATTCAAAAATTCTTCATTTTACCAAAGCTCATTTTTCTATATGCTCTTCCGCTTTATGGTGTAGTATGTATGCGGACGGCCTGGCTGGCGGGAGACGTTGGGTTTACCTGCAGGAGAAGGGGTTATGCAGGTGAAAAAACTTCAAAATTACGTCATGAAACACTTCTGACTTTCCTTGTACCTTTCAAGGCCAAGGTTAAGAAAGGTTGTATGCAGGTGAAAAAAATTCAAAATTACGTCTTTTTAGCAAGGCTCATGTTTCATATATGCTCTTCCGTTTTATGGTGTAGTACGTATGCGGACAGTCTGGCTTTCGGGAGACGTCGCGTTTACCTGCGGGAAAAGGGGTTATGCAGGTGAAAAAAATTCAAAAATTCTTCATTTTACCAAAGCTCATTTTTCTATATGCTCTTCCGCTTTATGGTGTAGTATGTATGCGGACGGCCTGGCTGGCGGGAGACGTTGGGTTTACCTGCAGGAGAAGGGGTTATGCAGGTGAAAAAACTTCAAAATTACGTCATGAAAGACTTCTGACTTTCCTTGTACCTTTCAAGGCCAAGGTTAAGAAAGGTTGTATGCAGGTGAAAAAAATTCAAAATTACGTCTTTTTAGCAAGGCTCATGTTTCATATATGCTCTTCCGTTTTATGGTGTAGTACGTATGCGGACGGTCTGGCTTTCGGGAGACGTCGCGTTTACCTGCGGGAAAAGGGGTTATGCAGGTGAAAAAAATTCAAAAATTCTTCATTTTACAAAAGCTCATTTTTCTATATGCTCTTCCGCTTTATGGTGTAGTATGTATGCGGACGGCCTGGCTGGCGGGAGACGTTGGGTTTACCTGCAGGAGAAGGGGTTATGCAGGTGAAAAAACTTCAAAATTACGTCATGAAAGACTTCTGACTTTCCTTGTACCTTTCAAGGCCAAGGTTAAGAAAGGTTGTATGCAGGTGAAAAAAATTCAAAATTACGTCTTTTTAGCAAGGCTCATGTTTCATATATGCTCTTCCGTTTTATGGTGTAGTACGTATGCGGACGGTCTGGCTTGCGGGAGACGTCGCGTTTACCTGCGGGAAAAGGGGTTATGCAGGTGAAAAAAATTCAAAAATTCTTCATTTTACCAAAGCTCATTTTTCTATATGCTCTTCCGCTTTATGGTGTAGTATGTATGCGGACGGCCTGGCTGGCGGGAGACGTTGGGTTTACCTGCAGGAGAAGGGGTTATGCAGGTGAAAAAACTTCAAAATTACGTCATGAAACACTTCTGACTTTCCTTGTACCTTTCAAGGCCAAGGTTAAGAAAGGTTGTATGCAGGTGAAAAAAATTCAAAATTACGTCTTTTTAGCAAGGCTCATGTTTCATATATGCTCTTCCGTTTTATGGTGTAGTACGTATGCGGACGGTCTGGCTTTCGGGAGACGTCGCGTTTACCTGCGGGAAAAGGGGTTATGCAGGTGAAAAAAATTCAAAAATTCTTCATTTTACCAAAGCTCATTTTTCTATATGCTCTTCCGCTTTATGGTGTAGTATGTATGCGGACGGCCTGGCTGGCGGGAGACGTTGGGTTTACCTGCAGGAGAAGGGGTTATGCAGGTGAAAAAACTTCAAAATTACGTCATGAAACACTTCTGACTTTCCTTGTACCTTTCAAGGCCAAGGTTAAGAAAGGTTGTATGCAGGTGAAAAAAATTCAAAATTACGTCTTTTTAGCAAGGCTCATGTTTCATATATGCTCTTCCGTTTTATGGTGTAGTACGTATGCGGACGGTCTGGCTTTCGGGAGACGTCGCGTTTACCTGCGGGAAAAGGGGTTATGCAGGTGAAAAAAATTCAAAAATTCTTCATTTTACCAAAGCTCATTTTTCTATATGCTCTTCCGCTTTATGGTGTAGTATGTATGCGGACGGTCTGGCTGGCGGGAGACGTTGGGTTTACCTGTGGGAGAAGGGGTTATGCAGGTGAAAAACTTCAAAATTACGTCATGAAACATTTCTGACTTTCCTTATACCTTTCAAGGCCAGGGTTAAGAAAGGTTGTATGAAGTAATGTCTTTCGTTTGTTGGCTAGAAAAGTAGAAATATGGCTTTTGGGATTAAATAATCCTGCGCGTGTACAGACGTTGCATTTCGGTATGTTCATTCGTTACGCGATAACACACACTAAAATAATTTTACTGAAAGAGTGAAATAAAAGCTACCTGCATATGTTGATGATAGTGTATTAAATGTAACTACTGTACATTTTATAAAATAATTCATGCTTTAAGAGGTAAAACAAATCGTTGCATATTTTCTAAGGAAAAAACCGCCATTTTTACAGAAACTGTTATAAAATCGGAAAATAAATATGAAACGCTTGATTTTTCCCTAAAAAGAAGTAGTACTGATGCATTTTACAATAGAGAGTAGAAGAATTTTTTTAAACGCATTTAGCCAAAAATATGATGGGAGACAAAATGAGGTGAGATTTACCCCACGCGTGTGTTAAAGTTACAAAAATAGGTGCGTGCGCTTACGTTTCAGTTAATTATGCCCTAAACGACGCCCGGTAACATGCGCCAATTGCCTGTAGGCTCAATTATACAATTTATCAGTACCAAATACGCCAATTTTCAATAGACTCGTTTACGTAATTTATCTTCTTAATTAATGCATACTTTACAAAGGACACCTACTTTCCAATTTTCCTGATTTTTTTTTTTTTTTTTTTTATCAATGGTTACAGTTACATGTAAATATGTTAGTCATTATCGTGATATTTTAGTTTGACCTCCGAAATATTATTATAAATAGCCAATATTAGTAATATTTCTGATATTATTTACAGATGTATTGTATAATATTTTCAATCACTTTTGATCATTTTTCTGTTTTCAGCCGTTTTCAGACTTTTTTTAATTTTAAATTCCCATTAACTTCCAAACACAGAAAATTTTCCTTTTTACAGTTTTCTCGCAGTTTTAATTCATTTCTTATGACTGTTTCTTACCCTAGCTTTTTGTGTGCTTGAGGGATTGACCTAGGATACTGCATAGTCCCTTAAACCAGAGGAGCGTAGGTACATAGCAGAAAAATTCAAGAGATCGCACTATATATAAAACTTAGTCTAAGGACTAGTCTGGCGGTCAGTCCTCAGTAAAGTTCAGGTCAATATCCCAATATGGGGTTTAGCAATAAGTATGGGGTCATCAGAGCTCTTAAAATAGACTAATGAACCAATGTTTCTGCTAGTTTTTGATTGGAATAATTGTTTGGGCTGGTTAATTGGGATTATTGATTGGTTAATTGGAGCGGTTGTTTGGTTAGTTGAAGTTGGTTGATTAAGTTCTTGAAAGGATCTGAAAAAGATGTGAAATGATATAAAAAACTGGTGGAACCAGAGAGAGAAAAGTAAAGCTCGATCTAAAAAAGTTACAGTAAAAAATTGTCAAATTGATTCAGTTTGAAAAAGTAAGTAGTGCGTAGAAAAGTAATGGAATCAGATTATCTGTAAAGCTCATGAAATTACCCAAATTTTTGTTGATAGCTGAAAATGTGGACTGAGCTTTACTGGTGCATTATATTCAAAATCATATTATCCACTCAAAATGAGTACTGGGTATAGTAAACAGAATGTGTAGCTATGTGCAAAAAAATTTCTGTCAGACCCAGAATTGTCGACATGATTACATCAAGTCAAGCTAAACTCCACAAAGCTGAAAGAATGTAAACCATGAAGTAATATTTTAAGTATAACATTAATATAGTCAAGTTGTTGAGGAATTGTTTTTATTAACATTTCTGACATAACACATGTAGCGTAATAATTTTTATTTCACGTAATTACTGTGAAAAGGGAGCCTTATGTCAATGGACAGAATGTAATGCCAGACAAGTAGTTAGCATATGGTTGAATCGTGCATGCTTAGGGTTTTGGACTTATTTTGGACTTTGATCTTCCAGGCTTATCAGTGACCCGTGGAATGGAATTTGGTCCATACTTCGTACTGAACCATCTCTCATGTTCTCGATGCCTCTCATGTTCTCGCTCATTTCCAAATCAACCTCTAACCTATTCTTATGAACCCAAATTTTTAAACTGGTTATGAATGATTGGAATTCAGAATGAGATAAAAATGCCTTTACTTCCCTGATTAATTTTAAGGCACCAGTAAAGCTCAGTCCACATTTTCAGCTATCAACAAAAATTTGGGTAATTTCATGAGCTCTACAGATAATCTGATTCCATTACTTTTCTACGCACTACTTACTTTTTCAAACTGAAACTATTTGACAATTTTTTACTGTAACTTTTTTAGATCGAGCTTTACTTTTCTCTCTGGTTCCACCAGTTTTTTATATCACAAAATTATCTTGAGCGAATTCTTTTTATTCTGGTTTAGACAAAGTTTAGCTGGGATCTGTTATGCCGATTGTCTTTAATTTCCATAAATCTGGAATCTTCATTTCTTTTAACGCTAGATTCGTAATCAGCATATTTCCATAATTTATGCAAGAATGTGATGTACTTTTTAAATAACCACAAAGTCTCCATCCAAGTTTCGTCTACATCGCTGTAAGACCGCTCTTTAGCTGTTTCACCCGACCTGTGAGAAGTTGTTCAGAGTTATCACTTCTTATCAAAATTTAAATTTTTGGACATCCTACTCCAATATCTGTGATCCATAGCTTACATTTTTCAAGCTCATTAATTACGGATTCTTTCGGTATGCGAGGACAATTACTGCAAATTATATCTTGATCCAAAAAGTTTAAGACAGTTTCAGTTTATTTCTGTCTACAAGAGCAATTAACTCAACTGGAATTTATTGTGAGATTTGGCTTCTGTTTGTGTACCATCAAATAATGTGTGTACAATAGCTTCAGAAGTAATGGGATGTAACGTTAGTTCTTTGGCTGTACTTTTTAAAATATAACTCTTTTGTGACCCTTATCTAATGCTCTTACTTTCTTTCTTATTTGACCTTTAATATCTATTTCTAAAGTCATAAGAGCCACTTAACCAGAACATTTATTATTAGCTATGGTGCTTTGGATTACTTCTGTGGCCTTAGCTATATTTTCTGGTTTGCAGTGAATTTCAGGGTATAATACCTCGGTATGGGCTGTAGAGCATGCATGGCAACGGATAGAAACTTTGCAAACTCTATTACAGTGACCAAAACGAAAACACATTAGACAGCAATTTTTATCCCTAATTTTAGTTCTCATATTTAGTTCTTGAAAGAAAAGTGATATAGCCCTATCACAGTCCTTGTTTTCACGTGATTTATCACAAACTAAACATAACCCATTATTTTTGTCCTTTTCTGAACTTCTCTTTCGGTCGGTTTTGTCTCTAAAGAGACAAACTCAGAAAAGATGGATTTAGTTAATTTTAATCTTTCCTCACCTGAAACCTCGTGATTCAGAAATTCCATCAATTTTACAGTATTTGATTTTGTTAACAATGAATTATTAATGCTATCAACGCTTAATCTGTTCGAAATATTATACCGTTGCCATGCTTTCATTGCACATTCTAATAAGTTAGATTCTATCATGGGACAGAGCCATGCGAAATTGCTTTCTAAACTTAAACCCGTGGATTCTAAAAATCTTAAATATGCCTCGACTTTTGTGAAAAGATCCGATAACGGAAATTTATCTTTCCCGTATTCCTGTAAATTAGTGAAAACCAAATTTAAAAATTCTTTGCCATATACTTATATAAGTAAATCTTTATTCCCAAAATGCTCTTAAAATGCCGCTACAGCTTTTGGGTAATTAACGGAAGTTATTGGACAACATTCTAATAAACGACTGAAATTCCAGGTTCCACCATTTGGAAAAAATACTGAAATTTATCACTATTACCCAAATCTATGTCTTCATGATTTTTTTTCAAGCTGGGACCAAAACAATAGATAATTTATTAACTAAGAATCAAACGATTTGAGATTAAGATTGATATTAAGTCTTAGGTTTAGAATAACCTTAATCACTGTTCCTTTCGTTACCATCTTGATTATGTTTATTTATACTCAATACCTCACTAATTTTATGCTTAATAATAATAAAATGATTTGTGTAACTTTCGTTTTCTACTACTTCATTATTAATTGCTTCTTCATCGCATTGATCGTCATCTACCATAACCTCTAATATATCTTCATGTATAGCTTTAATTCCTTTAATCAAATTCTCTAATTTTCTAAAAATGTCTAAAATAGTACCCTTATCTAACAGGTCTCCATTATTTTTTTTTATTTTAATGCATTTAATATTCTGGTAAATGACGTACACATAGTAGTATGTTTTTTCATTAATTTATTCATATTCCAGAATGTTAGTAGAAATGTACTCAATGAAAACAACTTAATATTATAAAAACAATTTTAATTAATTCTTCAACTACTTCTCAGCAATGGAATTACGCTCTAAATTATTCAATATTTAAGACGTGAATTATCACTTTGCTAACTAAGCGTAAACCAACACCATGAAAAATGTCCGATCCGGGAACCGAAACCGGACTCCTGGAGTAGCACTCCAGTGCTCTACCATTTAGCTATATGGACGATGCCAGCTTGGCATCTCTCACTCACATAAGTCGGTAATTCTACTACCACAGCTACTAGATGGAAAAGTCTTCATGAGCACACAATCTTGACATGACACGCAAATGATCCCAGCATCGGTGACTATGCAGTTTTAATTAAGTCTTCAACTACTTCGCAGCAGTGAAATTACGCTTGAAATTATTGAATATTAACACGTTAAGTGCCACGGTGACTAACACTGAAGCGCTGAAAAATTTACGATGTTTTAAGTAATTTTTAAGAAAGTATAATCCTGTAAAAAATAAAAGGTAGGTAAATTTTAAATAAATGTTCAGTAGCTATTTAAAACAATATATAATTTGTTAGTTGGTATCATATTTTAGACGTCAGTAATCGGTGAATGACGCGTTTTAAACGTAAAGTTCACTGTAAGTCACCGGTGTCTGACGTGGCGCTTAACGTGTTAATGACGAGAATTATCACTTTGCTATCTAACAAGGAGAGGGTCCGAGGTTGATCTGATCGAATTCGATGAACATTTGTGTATCGATAGAGTATAGTTAATATAAAAATATATGAGCGTCATAAAGCGCAACCCCCAGGGGATCTTGAGAAAATAAGTCACAAAGTTTAAGCTACAGTTCATAATCTAATAAATTTCCTTATTTGACAAGCGGTTCAATAGCGCGATCGGCAGCACGCTGAATTTGAGTTTTTTCAGCTCGGGTTTAAATCCGGCTCGGACTTGTGTTTCGGAACGAAAATTTTTTCAATCATTTTCGAACCGCAATATAAAAAATATGAATAATAATTGAATTTTAGAGAAAATATGGATTAAATGTATGTTTTGTAGCATATAGTTTTTTTTTTTTTAACTACGAAATTTTGCATATTTAAATATATAATGAAAAGTTAAAAAAAATACGCACATTTATATGTATATAGACAAGAAATTTTTTGTTGTTATTTCAAATTATTTACAGTTATTTAAATGAATATCAACAATTTTAATAATTTTAACAGATTAATAAAATAAGTGAACAAATGTATTGTTTTCATTTCGTTTCCTCATTCAAATACTTCAAATATTTGAAATTTTATTAAAAATATGCTTTTACATTTTTACATGATTTTTTCAAATCTGGGATTCTTGATTTTTAATTAGAATAAGTGTCTACATAATAATTTCTTTCGGAAATCATTTTTTTAACATTTTTATTTAACACAGTTTAATTATATAAATTCAATTTTAAATGCGAATCTTTGCATGTTTATATATTTAATGAAAAGTAAAGATAAAATAAATAAATAATAATAGTAACAAACTAAAAAAGAGTCAATTAGAACTTTTATAGACCATAAAATTAAGCTAATTTTAAAATTTATATACTATTATTTACACAAATAAGCTACTATTTTTCACAGTGAAATAAACATGTCGTTTTTTACCAACTACCTTTTTTAACTTTTGAATTTTTTAAATTTTGGATTCTTATTATTATAGTTAGAATAACTGTCTTTATGCTTAAAATAAGTTTTAAAATGATATTGGATTTCTGAAAATAGTTATTACGTAGATAATAATGACAAAACCGAAAAAAAAAAAAAAATAAAGTCATATTAAGAATTTTAAAAAGGGTATTAAAAAATCACAAAATATTAGAAATACTTTCATACGGAAACAAAATTAAAATAATATAATTATTCACGCATTTATATCACGTGTTTTAATTTATTTCTCTGTGAAAAATAGTAGATTATCCATTGAAATAACTGTAAATAATTTTAAATAACAACAAAAAAATTCTGGTCTTTAGACATATAAATATGTTATATATATATATATTTAACCCTCTGTCTACCAGAAGGGTCCAATGGACCCGACATGTACATTCAAAATATTTATTCAAACCAGAAATTTCTTGAAAACAAACTAAATGTATAAATCAGACAATAATAAGTTAAATAAACAAATTAAATAGTTTTAAGTAAAAATTCTGGTGTAGAATGTTTTTATAAAACTTGAGTAAAATTTCCGGTAGTTCTAGGGTTAAACATGCAAAATTTCGTAGTTAAAAAAGAACTTCAAAACATACATTTAATTCATATTTATCATAAATTTCAATTATTATACATATTTTTTCAATTGCGGTTCGAAAATAAAATGATAAAAAATTTCGTTCCGAAAAACAAGTCCGCGCCGGATTTGAACCCGGGCCAATAAAACTTAAATTCAGCGTTCTGCCAATCACGCTACTGAACCGCTTGTTAAAAAAGGAAATTTATCCGAATATGAACCATAGCTTAAACTTTCCGACTTATTTTCTCAAGACCCTCTGGGGGTTGCGCTTTATGGCGCTTATATATTTATATACTAACTATACTTTTATCGATACACAAATGTTCATTGCATATGGTGACACCAACATCGGACCTTCTCCTTCCACTTCTCAGCAGTAAATTTACGCTTGAAATTATTGAATATTAAAGACGTGAATTTTCACTTTGCTAACTAAGCGTAAACCAACAAGGTGAAAAATGTCCAAGCCGGGAATCGAACCCGAACCCCTGGAATAGCGCTCCAGTGCTCTACCATTAAGCCACGAGGACGATGCCCAGCTTGGTATCTCTCACTCAAATAAGTTGGTAAGTCTGCTACCGCAGCTACTAGATGGAAAGGTCTTCATGTACACTCAATCTTGCGGCGTAACATGAGACTCAAATAAACCCAGCATCGGAGAATGTACAATTTTAATTAATTTTTCAACTACTTCTCAGCAGTGAAATTACTGAATGTTAAAGACGTGAATTACCACTTTGCTAACTAAGCGTAAACCAACAGAGTGAAAAATGCCCAAGTCGGGAATCGAACCCAGACCCCTGGAATAGCGCTCCAGTGCTCTACCATTAAGCCACGAGGACGATGCCCAGCTTGGCATCTGTCACTCACATAAGTAGGTAAGTCTGATGCTGCAGCGACTAGATGGAAAAGTCTTCATGAGCACACATGAACTGAATATCTGAGATCACACAGCAAATCATAAAATTTTGAAAAAGTCTTATATTTAACCCTTCGGACTCCAATCGATGAGCATCATGTTTGCAGTTTCCCTTGTCATATTTATTCAGCATATATGCCAGACTTCTGTGTTTGATATAAAGTGTCCGTTTGTAAGTCGTCGTCGGTATAAGGACGGGTTGGACACAAGGAAATTGACAAATCTGAATATTACATCCGGGCACTCCACAAAAAATGCGCAACTGAATAACCAGCAGATGAACCTGGTGCCCGTCCTATACTCGCAAATGATTAGCGGAATGGTATCTTAACCACTGAGCTATGGTGAGTCTTGCAATTTGCATAGCAAACGCGAACTGATTTGTTTGTTTTTCTGCCCTTCCTGTTATTTTACACTTTGCTGTTTAAAAATGTCCTAATTTAAAATAAATTACAAAGCGTACTTTGTGAGACTGCCATCATCGCAAAGTTAATGTTTGTTGACTTAATTCGCTGATTCTGGCAAATACCGCCAAGTTCTACAATGTGGTTTTGCCATAGTATGTTGTCTAGAAGATATGATGTGGAAATCGACTAACCCAAAATTGCAAAATTGTATCCAATAAATGTTGAACGATGCAGAAACATAAATGGTGATCACAGCGACATTTGGCAGTTCATTCTGGTAGTACCATCTGGTATGGTAACATTTTATAAGGATTTAATTTAGAAAGCGTTTTGGCCCTGAAGAAATTGCAGATGTCGCTCAGATCGATATTTGACCTTCAGCATCGTTTAATATTTATGGGATACAATTTTTTAGCACTTTTTAAAACATTAATGGAATAGATTATTTTTACACTGTATCTTGCAGACGCTGTAGCCATAGTGTGGTTATAGTATAGCGCTTAGAATATATAGTGTGGAAATCGGCTATCCCTGTAATGCTTAAAAAAGCGCTAAAATATTGTATCCCTTAAATCCGTAACGACGCTGCTGAAATATAAAGATCGCAGCGATATCTGTAGGATATTTTTTAAAAATACATCGTCTAAAAAAAAAAAAAAAATGAGGAAATATGCTAGGACTCACCGTGGCTGAGTGGCCAAGGCATCAGACCGCTAATTGCTTCCGAGTGTAGGTGGGTGCGAGTTCGAATCCCGCTGGCTTCGTTGCACACTCTTTGTGGAGCTCCAGGCTGTATTTCTCAGTGTTGTAAACTTCCTTGTGTGTTCTATCTCGTCCCTGTATATATTGACGATGAATTTTTTATGCGGGCGCTTGACGCCAAACACACAGGTCAGATGTATGTTAATAAAATGTCAAATGTCAAATAAGCTATCCAAACACTGCTAAAAATTTGTATCCCTTAAATGTGCGACGATACTTCTGAAACCCAAAGAGTCGATCGCAGTGACATCTGCGGAATTTTCGGATTACATTATATAGACTAGCAATATTCTTACAATTTTAGAAAATATCCTGCAGATGTCGCGGTGATCTTTTTATTTGAGCAGATCGTTGCACATTTAACCTTCTCACCTCCGCGAACTGATATATCCGTTCACTAAGCTGTAGGTTTCACTGCAATGGAAGCATTATTTAAATAAATATAATCATACAGATATAATTCAGTTTTAAAAAATATGGTTATTATTAATAAAGTCAAGACTTATATACCTATACTTAATAAAAAAATATATATCATGTTGGAGGAAACATCTTTTTTTTTATCATTTAAAACATAATTGCAGAGAAAACAACATTACAATTTTGCCCTTTTGTTCGGCGGTCAGGAGTTAAGGGATACTATATTTTAGCGCTTTTTTATGTATTACAGGGATGGCCGATTTTCACACAATATATTCTAGGCACTATACTGTAATTACAGCCTCTAGAATACATAGTGTAGATATATGCTATCCAAACAATGCGAAAAATTTGTATCCCTTAAATGTGCTACGATACTGCTAAAAACCAAAGAGTCGATCGCAGCGACATCTGCGGAATTTTCGTATTACTTTGTATAGACTAGCAATATTCTTGCAGTTTTAGAAAATATCCTGCAGATGTCGATGCTATCTGTATATTTCAGCAGCATTGTTGCACCTTTAAGGGATACAATATTTTAGCGCTTTTTTAAGTATTACAGGGATAGCCGGTTTCCACACAATGTATTCTAGTCGCTATTCTGTAGTTATAGCGTCTTGAAGGTATCGTGCGGCAATCGGCCAACCAAAAAGTTCTAAAATATTGTATCCCATAAACTTTTGAACTTTGCTGAATAATAAACGCTGTTCGCATTACAGATTAAATATTTTACACAGATATGACAGAGGAGCAAAAATCCGTACCGGCGCGATTCTAGCGCCACTACTGAGCACATGTGGTAACAAATGTGTGGAGCTTGTAAACATAAACTGTCACTCTCAGACTTATGCTATCACTGTCACGCTAAGCTGTTGAAATTTTTATTTTGTACGATACTGGCAGCTATTTGGATGTTTTAAATTTTTGCAAAAGCTCATTTCAGAGCTACACCTCTTATATATAATTGTTTTATATTAACAAGTGTTCTTTTCGGAGCTGTTTTTCTTGCAATTAATTATTGCAAAATGCCAAAAAATCTTACGGTATAACTTATGGTGTTCAAATTTTACAAGTATGAAACTATTTAAATGTCTGAAAATTTCTGTGTTTAAATTATTATAAAAAGGTTAAATCTTTAAGAAGAAATGTGTAAGTACATATTTTCGGTGAACATTTGTAAGATTCCTAGTATCTACTTGATAAAATAAAGCACGTTCTATGTTTTATTGTTATTAACACATACATCTGACTTGTGTGCTTGACATCTAGGTCCACTTATAAGTCATCGTCAATATACAGGGACGAGATAGCACAATGAAATTTACAACACAGAGAGAAATTACATCCGGGAGCTCCACAAAGAGTGTGCAATGAAGTCAGCGAAAGTCGAACTCGTAGACCTCTGCCGCTCACAATACTTGGCGGCTGGCAGCGCGGTGTCATAACCGCTCGGCTACCGAGGCCCCACGTTCTATGTTTCAAACAGCAAAAAACGTAAACAAATGCCGAAATCGCTAGCGACGCATAACAAAAAAGATAGACAGTATACAAATAGACAAGTAATAACTACCTGTTACGACCTTCCCGAAACGTTTGCGACTGTTGTCACTAGAGGCTCCGAAATTGCGATTCGGTTACCATTGAGCTTATGGAAGAGTCATATCTGCATGAGATATTTAATCTGTGGTTCGCATCATCAGCTGGTAGTTCAAACTACAGCGTCTAGAATACATAGTGTGGAAATATGCTGTCCAAACAATGCTAAATTATTTTATCCTTTAAATTTGCGACGATACTGCTGAAATCCAAAGAGTCGATCGCAGCGACATCAGCGGGACTTTCGTGTTACATTTTATGAACTAGCAATATTCTTGCAGTTTTAGAAAATATCCTGCAGATGTCACTGCGATCTGTATATTTCAGCAGCATCGTTGCACCTTTAAGGGATACAATATTTTTGCTCTTTTTAGGTGCGTTCGTAGTTATATAAATACGTAGCACCTATAGTCGTCGTTCAGTCCGTCCGTCCGTCTGTCTGTCTGTTTATCCGCATATAACAGAGCAAAAACTACCCAACCGTATGGTCTGAAATTTTAAATATATGATTGTTGCAAAATTTTGTCGGGCCATTTGAAATTTTATGAAAATCGGATGTATAGTTTAATTGCAGGGACAGTCAAAAGTTTTTCTTCTTCCGGCCAATGGGAAAAATTATTGCAAGTGCATTTTAATGATGTTACAGCCTTCCGAATGGTATATAATTGTTGCAAAATTTTGTCAAGCCATTTCCAAATTTAGGAAAATCGGATGCATAGTTTAATTAGAGGGACAGTCAAAAATGTTCCGTTACATTACGTTGAATGGGAAAAAAGTTATTGCAAGCGCATTTTAATGATGCTACAGACTATGCACTTTATGAAGTGCAAAACATTATACATTCAGTACAATATGGGGTGTAAAAAATAATTATAAAACTAGTTATAGTACAAACGCACCTCATTTGCCACGTTTCACGAGCAATTTCCAACTTGTTCAAGTATTACAGGGATGGCCGATCTCCACACTATATATTGTAGGCGCTATAGTTCAAACGTAAACATTATATTTAATTGAGAGAGCGCCTCGGCCAGTGGAGAACTTGAAGATATTGTTGCGATCGACATTTGTCATTCAGCGTCGTTCAACATTTATGTGATTCAATTTTTTAGAAAGTTTTTAAATCATTACTGTAATAGCCGGTTTCGGCATTGTAGATTTTAGGTCCTATAGTAATGTCAAAATTACAGTATATAGAATAAATTCAAACGATGCTAAATACTTGAATCCCTCCCTTAAATGTACAACGATGGTAAAATCCGAAGATTAAATAACAGCGAATTATGTGGGCTATTTTCAAATTTCAGTGTTAGCATCGTATAAGGGAAGGGCATTTCTACAAACAAACACGTTCTTCAACCAATCTACCAACTATTACAGGAATTATCATGAGACGTTGACCAATCTACAAAGCTGTTTATGATAGACTAATCACCTGAGTTCTTATGTACAGTAGAAGTGTTAAAGGCAGGCAGGAAGTTACAGTCCATATACAGTCATTTTTCCCTCAGGGACTTCGGCTACAGCGTCTAGAACATATAATGTGGAAATCGGCTATCACAGTAATGCTCAAAAAGAGCTAAAGTATTGGATAAATGTCAAGAGATGATGCTGAAACAGAAAGATCGCAGTGACATCAGCAGGATATTTTCTAAAACTGCAAGAATATTGCAAGTCTATAAAATTTAATACGAAAATCCCGCAGATGTCGCTGCGATCGACACTTTGGATTTCAGCAGTATCGTCGCACATTTAAGGGATACACATTTTTAGCAGTGTTTAATAGCATATTTGACATTTGACATTTTATTAACATACCTCTGATCTGTCTGCTTGGCCTCAAGCGCCCGCTTATAAGATTCATCGTTAATATATAGAGCAACCAGATGGCACACACAAGGAAGTTTACAACATTGAGAAACATATCCGGGAGCTCCACAAAGTGTGTGCAACGAAGCCAGCGGAATTCGAAACCGCACCCATCTACACTCGCAAGCGATTAGCGGTGCGAAGCCTTGACCACGCAGCCAAAAAATCCAATGAGCCGATCACAGCAACATCTGCATGATATATACTAAAACTCCAAGACCATTTGGTCTAGACGCTGTAATAATACGATGTTTACTGTGAAATTTGAAAATATATCGCAGATGTCGCTGCAATCGGCTGCCTGGATTTTAGCATCACTGCACATTTACGAGATACAACAACTTTTTAGAATTGTTTGGATCGCAGATTTTCACACTATATATTCTAGACGCTGTGTTTCAGCTGCCGTTTCCTTATTATTACAGCGTCTAGACCAAAGACTTTTAAGATACTAAACTGGTAATTCCTCAGCCATTCCCATTAAAAAGCATGGCAGCCATCTGAAATGATTTGAAGTAAATTGAAATACCACAACCTCGAGGTTTGTACGTCAGCTGTTAAATATTTACCATTAAGTCCTATGTTTAGAATGAGCCTAACAAATTAATTTTTTCAATATATATGAAGTGGGTATATGTTTATACATGAAGCTATTTTTTTATATCTAAATATGCGCTATAAATATTTCATTTTCAGAAAAAAAATAAATAACGCGATTTTTTAATATCTTTATGGATGGTATGTTTGAAAAAGAATATCTAATTTTGACATACCTTATAAACCGAAATAAAGGCGAAATTTATATGGAAGCAGATTGTTAAAGATTATATTTCCCATTTTTTTTTAAAGTTTGACTTACAAAAGTAACTGGTAGGGAAGTTTAGTTTAAAGGTAGCAACTGTAACATAATATAGTAAATTACAAAATTTTAAATTATTTAATAACACCATATTTTTATCCTTGGAGAATGTTTATAGAAATACTTATTTGCTATATGAAAAAAGCAAAAAAAAAAAAAATGATCAAAAATAAATAATTTTTTTAAAGGCCTAAATAAAATAGGGTAGACTAATACTTAATGATCCGCAATACAAAATATACTGATAAAAGCCTTTTCTTACGTAAATTAAAATATAAATCATATATACCGCCGTACAACAGCTGTGATCAAAAATCCTCAATTAAACTGACAATTTGCCGATCTATGTATCTTAAAAGTCTTTGGTCTAGATTAGAAATCGTGTTACAGATTTAGAAAATATCCTGCAGATGTCGCTGTGACCGATAATTTGGATTTCAACATCGTTGGACATTTAAGGGATACAATAGTTTAGTACTTTTCAAGTATTACTGTGATAATAGCTTTCAACACCATTTCTTCTACACGCTTAGTGTAGAAATCTGCTATCCAAACAGTGCTAAAAAGTTGTTGTATCGCTTATATGTGCAGTCATGCTGAAATCCAGGAGCCGATCGCAGCGACATCTGCGATTTGTTTTTCAAATTTCAAAGTAAACATCGCATTATTACAGCGTCTAGAATACCTAGTGTGGAAATATGCTATCCAAACAGTGCTAACAAATTTTATCCCTTAAATGTGCGACGATACTGCTAAAATGCCAACTGTCGATCGCAGCGACATCTGCGGGATTTTTTTATTACTAATATTACATTGTATAGACTAGCAATATCTTGCAGTTGTAGAAAATATCCTGCAGATGTCGCTACGATCTGTATATTGCAGCAGCATCGTTGCAAATTTAAGGGATAAAATATTTTAGCGCTTTTTAAAGATAGCCAGAGATAACCGATTTCCACACTATGTATTCTAGTCGCTATAGTATTATTACTGCGTCTAGACCAAGCCCCAGATCCAGATAGATTTTTCGCTATTAGCGAGACGAGATTGACCAAACAGAAGCCAGCCTTTTTGCGAACTTTTCGCTGCTAAACGTAAACAAATTTTGACAGGTGTCAAGGCGGGTCTTATTTCTCTAACTGCGAAATTTTCGCAAAAATGCTGTCCAGTTTCAGAAATAAGCTCCACCTTTCGCAATAAGCTAAAATATACACCTGGAGTGTGCGTCAACCTGCCGTTTTCAGTTTTACTGATTCAATTTTCAAATAATATTTGATTTTTAATAATTTATTTTAATTATTAAGGGTAGATAAGTGCGCTGACAACTTTTCACATTAAAGTAGTTTATATTATTGGATTAAAAATTGAAATATGCAGTTTAATGCGTAAAGTTTTCACTTTTTTGTATTCGTTAACCATGTTTTCTGTATAAATTTACGAACTTTTTACAAGCCCATATTAGTTTTTTCAGAAGCAGATTAGTAAGAAGTATATAAAATAAACTGAAAATAGCAATATTCAATGACGAAAACTGATAATTTACCCATTTCATAGTAAAAATATTTCTCGGCTGTATCATGCCATCAACCAAAGCAAATGAAAATTCCATCATCTCTCCCGGTCGTGATTGAGCTCAGCAATTTTCTGCTCATGTGACAGTTGAAGGCGGAGGTTAAAGTTAATTTTCGCAATTAACTTTTCTCGATCAGTAAAAAAGAGAGAACTTCGCAGCTAATTTCTCGCTATTTCGCATGAAAATCTGCGGATACTCAGAGATGCCGCAAGCAGCGAAAGCGTAAAGTTCGCAGTGGCATTTTCGCAGTCTCGCTTGAAACTCTGGAAGAGATCAATGGGTGTTGCATTTGTAAGTGTTCATTGTAAGAAAAATCGCAGAATTTTTTGCTATTCGATGATTGCAAAGATGTAAAAAACTCATCTGTGGCGTTTAAGAGACAGAAGAAACTAGGGATGCACCGAATATTCGGTTAGGCGGAAAATCGAAATATTCGGCCAGACCGAATACTTAAAAAACCTTTTTTTTATCAATTAAAGAAACTTTAAAACTATCCTGTTCTTAAATAACAATTCAAAGCATAGATTTTTTTTAGTGCAAAATTTACTTATAAAGAGATATTTTTTATCAATATGGAAGTAGTGTTAAACATTATGTAAAATTTATTTAAAATTTATCTTTTTAATGCTTTCAAACTCTGAAACTTAAAAGTATTTGGCAAGCCGAATATTCGGTATTCGGCCGAATAGCAGGGCCGAAAATAGCCTTTTTTGCACCCGGGGCAAGCATGGATTTTGGCGCCCCCCCCCCCCCCCCCCACCTTCCTCTTCCACAAAGTATATTTCCAAAGAGAATTTTATTAATTTTCAAATAGTCGACTTATTTTAAAATTTAAAATATGCAATCTTCAAATATGTAATACTGAACTACGTAATCTACAATGGCGGATCCAAGGGGGGGGGGGGGGAGGTCACGACTCCCCTCTGAACAAAAATATTCTAAAGATCATTTTTAAAATGAAATATACAGTTAGAGTCCCGATTATCCGAGTCCTGCTTAACCGAGTTATTTTCTTCTGATGGACTGTTGTCTTCTATTATTATGAAACAGCCATTATAAATGAAGTGTTAGGTGAAGATGAAAGAGCAGTCGTAAAAAGTTAGAACTCTGATTTTCTGGTCAGAATGGGAAGAAAAAAAATGGCCATAATTTTTTTTTGGCCATTAAAATTTGGCCAAAAAAATTATGGCCATTTTTTTCCTTCCCATTCTGACCAGAAAATCAGAGTTCTAACCTTTTTACGACTGCTCTTTCATCTTCACCTAACACTTCATTTATAATGGCTGTTTCATAATAATAGAAGACATCAGTCCATCAGAAGAAAATGATCCACTCCAAAGGTATAATCCTTCATTTGGCGCCCGGGGCACATGCCCCCTCTGCTCCCCCTTAGTTTCGGCCCAGCCGAATAGTCACTATTCGGTATTCGGCTTGATAGTCACTATTCGGCTAGCTGAATATTCGGTATTCGGTTTACCTGTTGCTGAATATTCCGTATTCGGCCAAAATCTTTATTCGGTGCATCTCTAGAAGAAACTCATTTAATTTTAATGAAACTGGTTTCAAATGTCGTTTCAGATTATCAAAAAGAGGACACTCGATTGTTATGCGAAGAATTAAAGCTTCTAATGAATGAATACTATACAGGATATTCGGTTTAAATGCAGGTAAAAAATGTCTAAATAAGATAGAAGAGTACACCCCAGGTAGCAAAGCAATATCGGGAACAGCGATTTCGCAATACCGGTGAACACCGGATTGGCCGATATTGCATGGCTAACCTTTTTACTTTCTTCTATCTTTACAAGAAGAAAGTATTGGATTCGTAAAAATTTTCGACTTTTGGTTTTCGACGGATTTACACGTTTTAGCGGTTAGAGATTCCGAAGAACATGTTTTTACAAAATGTCTGTCTGTCTGTGTGTGCCACAAACTTTGTGGGCGCTCTATCTCAAGAACTATTGCACGGAATTTAATAAAATTTCATATTCAGTTAGTCCCCGATATAAATTGGTGCTGATTAGTTTTTGGTGTAAATCGCTCAACAGGTGTGCTATGCCACATTCTTCAGGATTTCCGTAATAGCTCAATCTCCAGAACTAATGCACAGATTTTCATCAAACTTCAGATTCAGTTAATCCTTGACATGAGTTGAAGTTTTATATTTTTTGGTGTACATCGCTCAACAGGTGGCGCTGCTATACTGCATTTTTTTACGATTTCCGCAATAGCTCTATCTCAATGACTAATGCTTGGATTTTCAACAAACTTCAAAATAAGTTAGTACTTAACATGAATTGACATTTTATAAATTTTGGTTTAAATTGTTCAACAGGTGGCGTTGCTATGCTGCATTTTTCAGAATTTCCACTATAGCTGTATCTCAAGAACTAATGCACGAATTTTCATCAAACTTCAAAATAAGTTAGTTCTTGACATGATTTGACTTTTATACATTTTGGTACAAATCGCCCAACAGGTGGCGCTGCTATACTGTATTTTTCAGAATTTCCATTAAACTTCAGAATCAGTTAGTCCTTGACATGAATTGACATTTTACACATTTTGGTGTAAATCGCTCAACAGGTGGCGCTGCTAGGCTGTTTTTTTTGTGATATCCGCAATAGCTCTATCTCAAGAACTAATGCTTGGATTTTCAACGAACTTCAGATTCAGGTATACTTTGATATGAATTAGAATTGTTTATGTTTTGGTCCAAATCGCTCAACAGGTGGCGCTGCTATGCTGCATTTTTCAGAATTTCCACTATAGCTCTATCTCAAGTAACTAATGCACGAACTTTCATCAAACTTCAGATTCTTGTATACCTTGATATCAATTAGTGCTGTTTATGTTTTGGTGTAAATTGCTCAACAGGTGGCGCTGCTTTTCTACGTTTTTCAGAATTTTCGCTATAGATCTATCTCAAGAACTAATGCACGAATTTCCATCAACCTTCAAATCGAGATATACTTTGATATGAATTGGTGCTAAATTGATGTAATTTCTTGTACTATTTAAATGATTTAATTGACGTGATTAAAATAGAAGAAAGTTTTGTTATGGTCGCAACATACTAGTTTCCAATATCGGGAAAAGTCGGACAGGCCGATATTGGTCAAAACTGTATTCGGCATTATAAAATGGCAAAGCTTTTTACTTTCTTCTATCTTTACAAGAAGAAAGTATTGGATTCGTGGAAATTTTCGACGGATTTACATGTTTCATTAGGGTTCGGAGATTCCGGAAAACATATTTTTACAAAATGTCTGTCTGTATGTATGTGACACAAATTTTGTGGGCGCTCTATCTCAAAAACTAATGCACGGAATTTAATAAAAATTTATATTCAGTTAGTCCCAGATATCAATTGGTGCTGATTAGTTTTTGGTGTAAATCGCTCAACAGGTGGCGCTACTATGCAGCATTTTTCACGATAGCTCAATCTGCAGAACTATGCACGAATTTTCATCAAATTTCAGATTCAGTTAGTGAATTGACGAATTATATGAATTGACGCTTTATACATTTTGGTGTAAATCGCTCAGCAGGTGGCGCTGTTAGACTGCATTTTTTGTGATTTCCGCAATACATCTATCTCAAGAACTAATGTTTGGATTTTCAACAAATTTCAGATTCAGGTATACCTCGATATGAATTAATGCTGTTTATCTTTTGTTGTAAATCGTTCAACAGGTGGTGCTGCTATGTTACATTTTTCAGAATTTCCACAATCTTAAGAACTAATGCACGAATTTTCATCAAGCTTCAAATTCAGATAGACTTTGATATGAATTGGGGCTAAATTGATGTAATTTCTTGTACTATTTGAATGATTTAATTGATGTGATTTATATAGAAGAAAGTTTTGTAATGGCCACAGCATACTAGTTTTTTTTTTCTTCCAACATAGGAAGATATTGATTATCTGTCTTGGCATAGTATTGGTAATCAATATCTCTTTATATTAGGGGAAAAAATGTTAGAAATATTAATGAATCCAGGTTTGAATATATATGTATATAAACATTTTTTAAATTATTTAAAATAAAATTTTTATTTGGCTGATATAGAAATATATATTTATATATAATATTTAAAAGATTGCTAAATCATTTAGCGACCTGATGTTTATAATATATATACATATTTCGATGATATAGAAAATTAAATTTTTAAGTTCATTTTCATAATAATGCAGAAAATATCTAAAGAACGGATTTTATGATGTATGTTGAGTGACACTTTGACAAATGATTAGTGATGGAAATGATCTGAAATAACCTAGAAATTGTTTGGGGGAATTTTTTTTCTTTTTTCGAAGGTATTTATTTTTTTTTTTAAGTAAAATTTAAATACCATTAATAAAATAATTTATTCAAAATTTTATAATAGGTACATTCGGGTGTTTTTTAACTTTTTCTTTTCATGTTCAATGTTCTACTTGAAAACATTAACCCTTAAAGCTCAGGCGTCTCTTACACAAATTTTATTCGATCGGCACCACTTTTTAAAAAGCAGTTTCCTTCAAGTACACAATTTCAAAAATGCTTTGATTAAATAAAATGAATTTTATTTTCCTTTATTACTGGTACCAAAAACAAATTTTGCGAAGATTGTCTTCGCAGCGGAGCCAACGGAGTGGGAAGAGTTAACTTGTAAAATTGACAATTAAATGCTACTTTTCATTAAAAAAAAAAGTTATATGCAAAATTATACAAATTATTGCATTTTGTGGAAATGGTAAGGTTGAGAGTGTAATATAGTATTACTTGTATAAAATTATTTTTATTACCAATTTTTCTTTTTTTTTTTCACATAAACAATAGAAATATTCAACAATTATTAAAAATAATATGTAGCTGAAAGAATTTATTCTTTTCTGCCCTTAACATAAATATAAATCTTCACATTGTTTAATTGTATTTATATATAAACTTTGTCCCACCCCCCTTTTTTTAAATCTTTTGCCACAATTTAGTTGAAAACATTTTGTGTTAACTCATTAAAGACGGTTGGCAAGAAAGCTTGCTGTATAAGATGGACAAAACTTTTAAATTTTAATTTGGAAATTTTCACATTATCTATTCTCAAATTTTGGGTGATTAAATAATTCAAAATTACAATGAGGAAAAACTGGTGTCAAAGAATTAAAAGAAATGTAAAAGAGGCTCGTCGTCAATGTGTTAAGGGTGCTAGTCACTCAGCTTCGGAATTCTCCTCCGTAATGTTAAATCTATGGACTTTTGATGGATTTGTATATTTAAAATATCTTCCCCCATATTTTTAACCTATTTTTTCTGTGTACTCTTTTTAAAGGATGTCTCTTTTTTTCTTAGTTTTCAAAGTATTTCTAAGTTCTATGCTGAATTTAATATTTTATGTGTTAAAGGCAGACGAACTGTGAGTATGCTTCAAGCACTTCCTATAAAATTAAGTCTATACTTTAGAAATATTTTGAGAACTAAAAAAAAAAAAAATCTTTTAGGAAGTGTACGCAAAAAATAGAAGTTAAAAATATTAATTTCCCGAGGAGATATTTCAAATATATGAATGCATCAAATACCCATACACTTTACATTAGTAAGAGGAAATCAGAAGCTGAGTGACCAGCCCCCTTAAGTTACATATTCAGAAATCGGCCTGTGTTGTTTCTTGAGACAAATTATTCCAATATTTAAAAAATATCAAACCATTATTAAAATTTGAGTTTCCAATTTCTCATTCAATTCGACATTCAATTAACGCAGAACAAAATTTATATTTTATTCTTATGACAATTTTCACCCTGAACTTACCGACTCTACAATGCTAGGGGATGAATACTCAGTTGGAATACTATACTTATTTTCAATCTACAATCGGATCTTTTTCATGTTCAATATTCTACATAAAAACATTAACTTGTAAAACTGATAATTAAATGCTACTTTTCTCATTAAAAATAAAAAGTCATAACCAAAATTATATCATACTAGAAAGGTAGCCCGTCAAAAATGACGGAAATTTAGATATAAAGATATATACAACTCATGCGCAAGAATATGAGTTTTCTCATTTGTTCTGCAGTGATAGATGAAAATAACACATTTTAAGAACGAAACACATTTATGAAAAACTGTGTACAGTAGAAGACCACTAATCTGCACAATTCCAAGTTTTCTGCAGATTTTTGCGGTCATCTCTATTCAGTCTTTGTTTACATTTTTTTTAAATTCATATATTGGATAATTTAGATTATTAAGCCTTAAAAATAAATAAATTACACACTTGAAGTAAGGTAAAAACTATTAAATTATCGTATACGATTTCATAAAATGGTATTATATGGTATTATATGTGTGTGCTTCACGATCTTGGTTACGACTTTGGCGAAATTGGCTGCAACTTGTCATAATTCTAATAGTGTAGGCCTCTATAACAAAAAAGTAACCAGTTTTTAGTAAAATTTCTGATATAAAGTAGTTTTCAAAAACTTGTGTAAAATTGCAGGCCGTTCTCATGTTATGCCAGGCCTGGGAATAATATTTCTAACACTGAAGAGTTTCCATGTATATGTGGAATTTAGAAAAGCTTCTCCAAAAGAAAGGTCCTGAAATGACATTGTAATTCCTCTAACTTCAAAGTTTAATCGGGCCCTGATGTTGTTTACTGAAATCTAATAAATACAGTTATTTTGAATATTACAACAGAATTAAACAGCTAAACTTATTTAACTTAAACTCGCTGTTACTTCCCGATGTTATTTTTTAGTATTAAGAAAGAAAATTATTTAAATTTTTCAAATCATGCACATTTATATTTTTTTTTCGTCTTTAATAACTAAATAATGAAAAAATATGCTTTTGTTCTGATCTCATAAATACGACAATAAAATAATGTAACTAAGAGACATAGCAAAATTAAATCTTTGTTATTTCAAACCATAAACAAATGATACCGCCACCATTTTACATACTATGACGTCATTAGAATATTGTCCATTGACTGTTGGAGAACTTACTTTGTGAATGATTACCTCAATGATTTAATATTTTTTACGGTTCACGATGAATGAATCACTTGTGTTTGTTTAGGTTTATGGAATGAGATATTAAGCCGTGAACCCAATTTCAATTAAAGTTATCCAAAGATATATGTATTTTTAATCGAAATTAAAAACAATGCTTTAATCTCGAAATAAAATGTTTTAGTTTGTGTAATTGGTTATTTCTGTTAATTATTTATTTAGGTACTTTTCCATTACAGCGCATTTTTAAAAAAAAGCTTGGCGTAATTCGGGCATCAGAAAGTCAGATATGTTGCCAAAATATACAGCTATGAAAACAAATCTAATGAACTTTTATTTTTGTTTATATATGCACTAATATACATAAAAAAAATCGTTTCTAAATATATATAATATTTTTTTATATACAAATTACGGCACAGATTTCAGATATGAACCGGGATACCTATGTCGCTAAAATGGTGTTATTTTGCCGGCTATTGTTTTTTATTTATTAATAAATTGTTTAGGCACAGATGTCATATTCGCCCCATATTGGCGCGATTTTTTTCCGACGCCGATTTGGCGAAAACATCAACAGCATAAGCAACAACATCCGGGTTACCATATCAAGCAAAATAACGACATTTTGGCGCCGGTTAAGTATACATTGCGTATATGACATTGGCGTCAGAAAAAAATCGCGCCAATATGGGGCGAATATGACATGTGTGCCATTGTTTATTTACTTTTATTTTCTGTTTTTAAATTATATAAACTGCTTTGTTCTATAGTTATTATTCAAACTTTTATTTATTTATAGTTATTTCCTTTTCAAAATGATAGCAAATAATTTAAAAATATATAAGTAACTGGTATTCGAAAGCGAGATTTCTGCCGAATTGGCGTCAGAGAAAAATCACGCCAACCCGATGCGTATATGACATATGTGCAAAAAATACTTCTGTTTCTTTATAAAAATGGATAAATAGTTTTTTTACATTAAATAAATTGTATACATATGCAAAAAATTGCTTGTGAGTATGAAGCAGTAAATAGGTTGTCAGAAAATACGTTGGCAAACTTCTTTCTCGCCAAGAAACTTTTCTCCGAAGTATTGTACGTACATAAGTAATGATTGCTAGAAATGCATTTTTAATTATGATATGCGCTTTTATGTTTCATTACATTTATGCATACTATACTGTGTGTATAAATGCTACAGTTCATATGCAGGGCTACACAAAAGAATTCGTAAGGGTTCCTGAGTATGAGAATAAATTGCTTAAAGGTGGTTTTTAAAGGAGTTATGCAGTTTTACGCTGAACTGCATTTAGATTACTAAGAAATGTTTGTAGAATATAGATAAAATGATATACAGGGTCACGCAAAGAACTGGATACATAACCGTCTATGGATGATAATATCTTGAAATATGATTTCAGTAGCTTTAAGAGTAGCTTAAATTAAATTTTAGCTAAATAGTGGCATGTAATAACGGTACTATTGCTATGGACGGTAACTGCTGAAATCAATTTTTTTTTAAATTATGCGTTTTCTAAAATGTTTACTTAGTTATCTTACTTACCTTATTTCCCTAAATAACGAAGTTTTGTTAAAGCATTCAGGATGTGTTGGAAAGTATTTCATATTCTATGCTTAACGCATGATTTTTCTTTCTTCTTTAGTCTTATTTTGCATTTATTTTATTCTTAATTTTTAGTCTTATACTGCTTTATAGAAACTTTGACACAGTTGTCATATATACCCCATATTGGAGCGATTTTTTCCGACGCCAATTTGGCGAAAACATCAACAGCATAAACAACAACATCCGGGTTACCATACCAAGCAAAATAACGACACTTTGATGACAGTCAAGTACCCGTTGTGTATATGACATCTGTGCCGAAACTTTAATATTTAATGTTTAAACTCTTCGCTCCACTCACCTTGCATATAGTATAAACTATAACACAGATAGCGCAAAATAATAGACAGTTTGATACTTTTCCACTGTAGGGGCTTTGGCATTTTTAAAAAAAAGTTTGGTGTAATTTGGGCATCAGAAAGTAAAATTTGGGTACTTTTCCGTTATGCGGATACCATTGTCGCCAAGCGTAATAGTTGGCGCAAAATGAAAGTCACGTGAATTAAGGCATTTGAAAAATGAAAGAAAAAATATTGTCGTACTAAAGTGAGCATTTAAAAATTATAACATTTGAAAATTCCAGACTTTTACGAACTATTTCATTAAATCACAAATATATACTTAAAATAATTGAACAAATAACTGTTATAAGATAAAGCAATAAAATAAAACTCATATTAAACTGCTGGCATAAAATTACAAATATCTTTTAGCATTTTGAAATAATTGGCGCATTAGCATACATGGTACTTTTCCTTTATACGGACAGCATGCTAAAATGTATGCTAATGCGCCAATTATTTCAACCTTGATCGTAGATTTTTATTGTAAACCATGCGAAACATTGTGATTTGTTATTTATGAAACGTGAATTACGTGAAAGATTATTGTTTAACCTTAACCTTGGAAAGCTTTTTAATCTGCTATTAATCGAATTAAAAATGCTTTTTTTTTTTATAAAGTTGTAGTTTACTTTTACTGCTGATGCTGAGATGGATTTTATCATTTGGCAATTACCAGATGATGAGAAAGTTGTGATAAAACTTTTTCAGGAATTTGGAATTCTGCATAATAGAAGATTGTGTTCAAAAAATCATGAAATGAAATTATGGATGAGTTCTGGAAATCCGAAATTGAGTTGTAGCTTACGATCATGCGAAGAAAGCGTAGAAATACGACAAAAAAACTTGGTTTAAAGGATCGCGGGTGACTTTTCTTAATGCTTTGAGGTTTATATATTTATCGTGCAAAGAGTTGACATCGATTGAGTTTTGTGAGCTGCAACTTGATATGAACCACAACACAACAGTGGAATGGAATAGTTATTCGAGAGAAGTTCGTGCAAATGCTTTATGTTCTTGACCAAATAAAAAAATCGGTGGACCTAATAAAATTATAGAAGTAGATGAAAGTCATGTATTATTTATACAGATTGTTGGAAAGGATATAAAACAGATGAACTGTTAAGTGCTGGTTATGATCATTTCACAGTAAATCACAAATACAATTTTGTCGAGCCTAATACTGGATGCCATACTCCAAATGTTGAAAGATTATAGGGCATCGCAAAATGGCGCAACAAAAGACATCGGGAAGCTGTTCGTCATCATTTAGAGTCGTATCTCATAGATTTTATGTGGCTACGCCTTCATTCAAAAAATGAAATGTTTACTGCAATGCTAAAGATATTTATAATTTTATGGCAGCAGTTTAATATGATTTTTTATTTTATTACTTTATAGTATAACAGTTATTTGTTCATTTATTTTAAGTATAAATTTGTGATTTAATAAAATAGTTCGTAAAAGTTTGTAATTTTCAAATGTTATATTTTTAAAATACCCACTTTACTATCGAGAATGTTTTTTCTTTTATTTTTTAAATGTTTCAATTCACCTTATTTTCATTTTGCGCCAACTATTGCGCTTGGCGACAATGCTGTCCGTATAATGGAAAAGTACCGCATACATTTTGGCATGGTGTCCGTATAACGGAAAAATATTGAGAATTGGGTACAGATGTCATATTCGCCCCATATTGGCACGATTTTTTTCTGTCGCCAATATCATATAGGCAACGGGTACTTAACTTGCGCCAAAGTGTCGTTATTTTGCTTGATGTGGTAACCCGGATAATGTTGTTTATGCTGTTGATGTTTTCGCCAAATTAGCAACCGAAAACAATTGCGCCAATATGGGGCGAATATGACATCTGTGCCGAGAATTGTTGTCAAATCATATAAACAGCTATGAAAACAAACTTGATGAGTGTTTTCTTTTTAATATGTTTATTTTATATGTATATTATTCATGTTTTAATGTACAAATTACACCTGTTTCTGTATAAAATTAGAGAAACGGTTTTTTTAATCGTATAAATAAATCGTATAAATATCGAAAAAAAATGCATGGGTATATAAAATGAAACAGTGGATAGGTTCCGGGAAAATGTTGCCAAATTTCTTTTTTCGCCAAGGCACTTATACTGGAAAAGTACCTAAAGCACATTAAAATCGCGCAGTTAGGAGCTCATACAGTACAGCGTCGTCTATTGGCGGTTATTTTATTAGTAGCATCGGGAGGAAGATGTAAAGATGTACTTTAAATTCTCACCCATAGATTTTGAAAAAATATCTTAAAAGAGCGGAGTTTAAATTAAATTTTGGTGACCTCCTTTATGAGAGATTAATAGTTATAAATGGGAATTTCACCAAATCAGCCAGCTATTGCCAAGTTGGCCAACATTTGGCGCTACTGTGGTAACCCTGCATTAGTATTTTTCAACAATTACTCATTTCAATGAGGTGGTCCTACCGGAATCGTGAGGGACACACAGAGACTTGGATTTTATATAAATAGATACTGATTTGAGGAAATGGTAAGGCTGAAATATGCATTATTTGAAAAAATAATTTTTATTACACGAACAGTTTTTCATATACTTTTTTCAAATACTCAATAAATACTTAACCATAATTTTAAAAAATAACATGTAGCTAAAATAGTTTATTATTTTCACTTTTACTATAAATATTAATCTTTAGACTTATTTATTGCTTTTATTTACACATAAAACTTGCAAAAGAAAAAAAAAGCAAATTTCTGTCAAAATTTATTTAAAAACAATAAATTCACCTGTTGTTATGTTTTCAAACTATTTTTTTTAATTACACCTAAATTAAAAAATGTATATTATTAGTTTTGAATTTTTAAAGTAATTAAGTTAGAACAAAATTTATATTTTATCATTATGACTGCCTTCATTCTAAACCAGAGTCTGAATTACTTTATGGGGGGAGGGGGGATGAACAATCTGTTCAAATCCCATTTTTTCATTGCATAAACACAAATTGCAGCAAATTTTGTTTTATTTAAAAATAGTTTTAATGACAATTTAAAATAGAAAGTGCAACTAAAATGACCATCAAAAACAGTTAAATACATTACAAACCATGCTGTTAAATTCAGCATGAAAAGGTATTATGGAACTAATTTTCTTTTAGTAAATTTTTATTTCCATTTACAATATATACATATGAAGTAAAAATAAAACCTTTTTATTTTTAGACATAAATTCAAAAAATGTTTAACATTTTTTTATGAAAAGCTCTTATTTGTAAAAAAAAAATCCATTTTTCCCCCTTAAATAGAAAAATGCTTTTTTCCATCATTTAAAAACTTCCAGAAATTGTACACCTACACAAAAAATAGACTAATATAACAATAAAGCTATCTTAATTCCAATTCAGAATTTCTAATGCCTACTTAGTTGATGAAATCAGTAAGACATGGTGGCTGATGGAAAGTAAAATTTATTTGAACACAATAAATTTCAGGGTTAACCCCCCCCCCCCACACACACACACACACAAAAAAAAAAAAAAAGCAGTTAAATTAAAAAAAAATACTTTAAAAAGTCTTAAGTGATAAAAAGAAAGAAGATAATTAAAACATGGTACTTTTCATTATATCCATACATACATATATATATATTATGGAGTTTCCTCACTACCTAGGTGAAGCTATATAATACTTTTTTAGAAATACAAATTGATATAATCTCTATATTGCATATCAGGCATTTGAAATAAATAGAAATTAAAATAGTTTAGCTTTTCAATATCATCATAATTTATAAATGTTTCATTTAAATTAAAATTTTAGCTAGATTTTATGACTCAATTTTTATCAATTGTTTCTCATTTTTTGGCCATGAATAGCAACTTTTAAGTTTAATTTACAATAATTTTAAGTTTATAAATTTATTTTATAAATATTTTATTGAAATATCTCAAACATGGAAGTGCTAATACAAAAAACTTAAATTCTTAGAAATGTAAATAAAACTTACTATGTAGAACAAATAAAATTTATTAATCACAAAAATGAATTAAATGTTTTTTATTTACAAACTATTATTATTCATAATTATACTATTACAAAAAAATCTGCAGCAAGTCATCTATTTCTTGTTTATCTGTTCATTCTTTTCCTTTGAAAATAATTTCCATCTCAATCAGCAGATCTTGCAAGGACCTTTCCAATGCAGTTAGAGATAGCGTGCCTTCTTCAAACTTCATTTCCACACTCACTAGAAAGATACAATGAGTCAAAATCAAAATCTGGCCAAGTAAATACTTGCTATAACAATTAATAATTTGCAATAGTTTATTTATTCTGTTTATTAAATTTTACAAACTATGTAATTGTAAATGTGAGATTTGAATTTATTCACCAAAAGTTATAGCTTGAAAATTAAATATTTTTACAACATTGAGGATTTTAAAGGACTAATAGTATTTTTCCATGTATGATATGCCTTCATGTAACATGCATGTCCATCCTCATTTTAAGATAAAAACTATATTTGATTATATTAAAATCTAATAGTTAGCGCTAAAATTTTGCAGTATTCACAATGTATTGTTTAATGGTTTTATAAATCTGAATACAGAATTGCCAACCAACTACTTTATGCAGTGATCAATGATATTGTGTAGCAATAGTCATTAATGACACTCTGTTATAAGAATCAAACATAATTAAAAAAAGACAAATTCCAACTAAAGTGCAGAGTTCATTCTAGGCGTTTTTCACGGGACGGGCCGCCCTGCCTGCCCTTTTTTACAAAATTTGACACCCTGATGCCCCCACTGTCCGAAATCCCCGCCCCGCAAGCCCTATCACTCGGAAAATCGACCAAGGGGAAAATAGCGCCCTTTCAGTTAATATCATCGCTTATTTCAAGCAAACTCTAAACTATTTGTAAACATCATATAATGTTCCTAGCCCCATTTTACTCCTAATCTGTTGCTTTTCACCCCCCAACCCCCAAACATCCTCATACAGACACCAATTATTTTCAGTAAAATTCCAGCACCGACGCAGTCATAATTTCTCTCTCTCTGTTTCTATACCCCGCTTCTCGGCTACTGTGAAAATTCAGCTGAAATAAGAAAGAAAAAAAAAAAAAAAAAAAAAAACGGAAAGGTCCTTTGACAAAATTGCCGTTTTTTTCGCGATTCTCTGACGAAATTGGTTTTTTTCGGCGAACATTTCTCAAAATTTGCAATATAGTTTATGTCCAAATTTTTGGATTTATGACTGATTTTTTTTTTTTTTTTTTTTTTTTTTTTACATTTTCGGAAAAGAATTGCCCTTGCACTGAAAAGTGTCATGAATGGAGTAAAGGGGTAGTAGCAAAGACTTTTTAGGGGGGTGGGGTCAGCGGGGGAAGAGTTAGTTGATTATTTATCATTACATTATTGTTCCCTTTTTTTTCACTAAAGTGCCCTATTATGGCAAAGTGCACCCTGCCTGCCCTTGATCCTAGAATGAACTCTGAAAGTGAATATTTAAAATACAGTAAAACCTCCCAAAAGCGACCACGTTCCGTTCCTATAAAAATTAGTCGCTTTGAGAGGTGATCTCTTAATGGAGGTCATGTTTACATCTAGATTTTAATTGTTGAAAAAAGGTAACAATTAATGTTACTAAACTTTATATTTCACATTAGGAAAAAATATGAAAGTTTAAGTATCAAAACAAAAGTTAATTACTATTGAGTTAAAAAAAAATGAATACATTGACGTTTTCTTTGATTTTACGGTTTTATCTTTTATAACTTTTATTTCCAAGTCCTTTCGAAATTCCCGTAAATAAATACAATTTTTTTTGGACGGGAATAAATAATGACGATTTCATTAATTGATCTATTTCTTTGAGAGGTTCCTGACAAAATAGGACAGGAGAGCTTATTGACTGTCATTCTTAATGTGTCATCCGAGTTAAATTCATTGCCTAAAAAGGCACAAAGGGGTTTAAACACTTTAAAGTAATTGTAATAAAACAATTTCTAAACTTAGTTTAGAAGTTTGATGAATAATGCACTCTCCAGAATTATTTTTCTAACAAAACCTTCTTCAAGCGACCAGGAAAAAACCAAATTTGTTTCATTTTCTTCAAAGAAATTGGTCACTCATGGAGGGAGTTCAACTGGAATGGTCTCTGGATGGAGGTAAAATTAGTATTGAGCCTATGGGAATAAATTTCGTTCCATAAAAAAATGGTCGTTCAGGGAGATAAAATTAAAATTGTTTTAAAAACATACACTTTTATAAGAATTCAATGTTTATCTTAAAAATCACACATACACTTTGTTTCACCTTAATTTGGCAGTGCTGATTACCCTAGATTAACCGAATTGTAGCCATTGCCGTAGAAACTGGAGATTGCTCAAACAGCAGAGGATTACTAATAAACAAGGAAAAGTACCATTTTGGCGGAAAAATATAACGTGTGTGCCAAAATCGGTATTTCTGAAGTTTCTATGAAATTAATTTTATTATATAACCATTTATTAAAATAACGAATGAAATTATTATTATTTTCTTTTGTTTACCACTTTTTAAATTGATTTCAGCACTATTTTATATTATATTAGCTGACACACCTGACATACAAAATGCGAAAAATATCTAAAAATCACTGCATGAATTCCTGAAAAACTTTATTGAAAATATGGCAAAATTTACCATATTAAGCTAAAAGTTTGAATTCCATGTACAAATGACAAAAAATCACATTGGAATGCAAAAAATTGCATCAAAAATTCTCTATTTAAAATCGCGGAAGGAAAAATTTCTTATTAATATTTAAGCTGCGAGTTTGAAACTGAATACCTTTTACAAATGTCAAAAAATCATTGCAAAAAGCAAAAAATATAAAATTGCTGTACGAATTCCGAATATATTTTACTGAAAATAGGACAGCAATATCTATATTGGGTTAAACAATCAAAACAAAATTATCTGACAATCTATTTAAAATAGAAAAATTGGTATTTATACCACGCCACTGGCAGAAATCTGGAAAACGTTTGGCTTCACGACCTCAAACTGAGCCTGTGTCATCTTTAATGTACCTATAACTTTTGTTATTAGGATACAAAAAGACATGATTTTTATAAATTTACATAAAATTTTTATGATGCCCCCTCTCCCTCTGCTTTAAAATACATGATAGCAACCAAGAAGTTTATATTCCCAAAACAATTACATCTCTAATTGCTAATATAATCAATGTTTTATGTTTCAAATAATAAAATTATAACTATTAGTTAGAAATTACAAAAATTATATAAACTACAGAATAAGTAATTTCATTAGTTAGTATATAATAACTGAGGATAGACAAGATAGACAAACAGTTTTTTAAGGCCGAAACCGAATTTCGGTGATCTTCCTACTTTCAACCGAAAACATCCAAAAATTTGTTTAAAGTAATTAAATTGTATACATGAAAGTAATTAATACATACATAAATATACATAATTATTAATTAATTATACATATTTATTAAATATGCATAATTATTAATTAATTATGCATATTTATTAAATATGCATAATTATTAATTAATTATACATATTTATTAAATATATATAATTATTAATTAATTACATATGTGCCCCAAATTGACTCTCTGTGCCTTAGACCCAAAACTTTTTATTTTCATATAAAATAAAACATAATTCATTAATGACACAGAAAGATTTTCTAACTATACGAATTTCATTTATTTAAAAAATATTTCAGTTTTAGGTATACACACCTCGATTTATCATTCACAATGATTTCTGTAAAGGAGCATCTGTCATACTAGAACTTTCTAAAAGAGTATTTGAAACACTTCTGCGGTTTCAAACTGAAAATTTTCTATTACTGTTGTGTCCAGGGATGTAGTGGAGGGTATACGCCATATACCCTCTGGATTTTTTTTAAGGAACACCGTATACCCTATGTTTCTCAAGAAAGCTATAGTATGTATACACTATGGTATACCCTCTGCTTAGAATGTATACCCTCTGTTTTTTTTTACGACTAAATCACTGGTTATGTCTGCAGCTTTTAATGAGCACGTGAAAAAGTTTAGTTATATATGCATTGCTTGCTTTATTATTTGCACTCACGTCTTGAATCAGTCATGACTGATAATTATAAACAATGAAGTTCGTAGTAATAAATAGTCTCATTTGAGTCGATAAAGCTCAAATCGATGAGCAATGTTGAAATTTTCCGAAGGAAGAAACAAGATTTTTGGAATACTGATAGTTTTGATCCAGCCGCATTTTGGCCGAAATTCAGATTTTGGCCCAAAATCTCTAATACAGTCGAACTCGCTTATAACGAGCCCTGTTTTAACGAGGAAATCAGAAATGCTTGGTTGGTACAATGTTAAGTCTATGAGAGCATAACTCGCTTTTAACAAGCAAACCCCGGTTATAGCTAGCAATATTTCTATGATTCATGAAATTTCTATTGACTTCCACCCTCTCCAGCTTAGCTAATCGTTTCTTGGGAAAATTCCTTTAACATTCCGAAGTAAACCGAAAGTTAGTGATGAGTCATAAATCCTGAGAACAAGTGATGGTGGAATTTTTCATTGTGTGAAGGGCACGTGCGAGGACTTCCCACGGACGACCTTGAGGAGACGTACAGAGAAGACAGAGGTTGGTGATTGGATGGAAATATACTCTGCATAGGAGACTTGTGTAGAAGTCATTCTTTGATTTGGATTCATAGAGTATGTTCGTCAAATCTTATCTTCGACGTCGAAACGTAAAATTTTATAAGTTGCCGAAAAAGTAAGGATTTTACGGGAATTAGAGAATGGCTTAAAAAATTCTGAAATCTGCAAAAAGTATGATTTATCTTCTACTGTTTCAACTCTGTTAAAAAATAAGGAAAAATTAATGGCTGCGTACGCTCAAAATAAGAATGACTGTAAACGTTTGAAGAAATGTGCTAAAGACGATTTGGACGAAGCTTTTTTGAAGTTGATGAAGGTGCAATGTAATGCAGATTTACCCGTAAGTGGTCCACTTTTTAAAGTTAAAGCAGAAAAATTTGCTGAACAATTTGACTATTCTGGATTTGTATGTTTGAATGGATGGCTTGATCGATTCAAGAATGTACATGAGATAATCTTTGGAAACATTTGTGGTGAAGCAAAGTCTGCCACCCACACATTGCCGGTTATTTCCCCTCTATTAGACAGGCACTTCACAATCTACGAAATTTATCGTGTAGGGCTGCATTCGGAGAGTTTTTCCATCTGTTTTTGCTATTTCCAGCACCTTGTTTTATGCAAATATTTCGGCAAATGTGTGGGTGTAAAGGATTTTTCTCGTAGCTCGGGAAAAGGTATTGGTAGAAGATTAAAACAATGCAAAGAAACTTTTAACTTGCGAACAATTTATATGCCTGCCTGCCAATTTATTTATTTACTTATTCACACTTCAAGTGAGGATATCTCTAAAACGGTTCGATTCAGACGGGTAGTTTCATTGGGCTTTTTGATGTGCATGACGAGACCTTGCTTTTGATACCACTCTCGTCCAAATCCACAACTTGCACCTGGGAACGTTCCCTAGTTAGTTACATGTTTTATTATTTAATTAATTTTAAGAGCTATTAAATATACAAGTCTTATTTTATTTCTAATAAACATTTAAAATTATACATAGTCTTATAATAAAAACATTATGAACAGCAGATGCATGAATTTGCTTAGCAACAAGCTTTTCAAAATTTTATTTTTTTTTTCTTGTTTGTTCAAATGTTCTACTTTTTATACACATATCTACCAAACTCTCCTCAAATATTATATCCTTTCTAGTTTCTCTGTTAACATTTATAACTTAACTCTCCATATGGACACATAAGAATGTTTCCATTTTGTCATTGTTTAATTAAATATAACCTTTAAAATGTGTAGTATATGTGGAGCTATGTAATATAGATTTTCAAAACACCAGTTTGGAGAAAAAACTTATATTCTTTTCAATATTTATATATATATATATTTTTTTTCCCCAGACATAATGCTTTCACAGTTGCCTTCTAGCATTCATAAAGACTTATTTATTTGTCAAAATTTAATAGAAATTTATAATTTTCTTAGTAGAAAATATTTATAAGTGTGTTATAAATTAATTGATTCAAATTTAAAATGAATTAGCTGAAAACCAACTTTTAAAAATAAAAACCAGCTTTTTTTTAAGTGGTTAAAACCAAAAAAAGCTGGCAACCCTGCCCTTTCTTGAGTCATTTTTCTCTGTTTGCGTGGAAATTCGGTTCAAAACACCCACTTTGACACTATTTTCTGAAAGATTATTGTGTTTGCAAAAAAACAGCTTGATTACATAGTTTCTGAACAACAATGCCTGCTAGTTTCATGCATTTCGAACAAAAATAAATTAAAACTTATGTGATAAAGTTGCGTTTTTGGATTTGAGAACAGTCTTAATATACAGAAAGCATGAAATGTATATGAAGCAAATTTATTTTTGATTCTTGGGAACAGATGTCATATGCTCCCGTGGCTGCTATTTTGGATTTCTTGGTGATCTTTATCGATATGGCAACCACGTTGAGTGTTGGTTCTGGTAACCCCCTTTTTTGGGAGATTCTCTTTTGCATCGGATTTATTTGATTGACCATGGGCTTCCGTAGTTTGTTTACCTGCTGTGGGAGATGTTATTACAGGGTGTCTACAAAAATTGTAAAAAAAAGTTCCCTGATTTTTCCATGATTTCCTTCACTATCATTATCAGACTTCCCTGATTTCCATTATTAACAATACACATATGGTATTTTGGTACAGATGTCATATTCGCCCCATATTGGCGCGATTTTTTTCTGACGCTAATATCATACAGGCAACGGGTACTTAACTTGCGCCAAAGTGTCGTTATTTTGCTTGATGTGGTAACCCGGATTATGTTGTTTATGCTGTTGATGTTTACGCCAAATTGGCAACCGAAAAAAATCGCGCCAATATGGGGCGAATATGACATCTGTGCCGTTATTTTTTATGTAAACCAATTCCTCGCATAACACACTTATCCAACTTGCTAATATCTCGTTTGGGAGAAAAAAAACAAGAGATAAACAAAAAATTGCCTAATATTCATTAAGTATTGGTTGACAGTTTTATAAATCTGAACTCAAAATTTAGTCCAACTTCATACAGTGGTAACCAGTCAATCTCCTCATTTTCTGAAAAATATTAAATTCTAAGACTTATCTATATCTGACGGGATAGCTAATTGGATTAAGCTGACCACCTGGTTAGGTTATGCTAATGTATCATTTTAAAATGGGTAAATTGCCTTCAATATATACGCTATCAACAGAAAATGAGGAAATCTGATCACCTTAATTTGCGTTAAATATCAAAAACTTATCAACATGTGAAAAAATATGGTATATAAAGTAGACGAATCAGTCTCTTTGACAAGGTGAAAATGCGAATAGTTTTGCATATAGACAAATTTCCCTGATTTTCGAATATTTCTACGAAGTTCCCTGACTTTTCACTGATTTTTCCAGATCAATAAACCTCCCTGATTCCTTTTTCCATAATTCCCCAATTTCCAGATTCTGTAGACACGTCCTGTATTAAGAAATATCAGGGAATTTGATATATTTTTTGCTAATTTATTTCTTAAATAGTGTTATTTATGTTTTTTTCTGCAATATTGCTCTTTTCTGTCAATGAAAACATAGTTTTATTGACGTCATTAATGATGTATTCTGATATTCGAAATTGAGCATTTAGCTGAGCCATGTTTTGACAACTCAACTCTGCATGTTTTATAATTTGCAGTCAGGGAAGTTTTGAAGAACGGAGACATTTTGTATTTGTTTTTTATTGTAAAATTAAAATTATGGTAATGCGAAGTTTGATATTGGTAGTATATATTCGATATTGCAAGTTAAAGTTTTTGTGTGATGGGCGATTCCGTGCGGAGAGTCACACACGTAACGCAGGCTTTAATTTTCATTTATTCAATTATTTATTAAATTTTAATTGTGATTTTAGGTGGTATGGTAAATAAGTTATTACTATATTTTTTAGTTTAAATGTGTGGAAATAAAACTCACAGAAATATATCATTTAATTTCATACTCAAAATGTGCTTTTTTCCTGAAGTAGAAAAAAAGCACATTTTGAGTAATGAAATTAAATGATATCTTTCTGTGAGTTTTATTGCCACACATTTAAATTTAAAAATATGGTAATAACTTATTTACCATACCACTTAAAATCAGAATTAACATTAAAATTTAATAAACAATTGAATAAATGAAAATTAAAGCCTGCGTTATGTGTGTGACACTATCCATGGAATCGCCCTGATTTAGTTTGAAATTGTGAGTAATTATTTTTATTTTTTTTCTGTAAAGTTAAATGACAGTCTTACAACGACTTCAAATTTGAGAAATTATGGCGAGTGACCATTTTATACAGTTGGGTTTCAAGGAATGAGATGTCTGTTAAGGTATGTTGATAATTTTATGTATATTTCTCATGCATTTCATGCATTTTTGAGATTGTTGTACAGCATCGTACGTGCATTTACTGCTGATTTAACAAGTTCTGTGCATTTTTGTGATTACTGCAGAAGTAGTTTGCTTAATCCAGTGTTTTTTTTTTTTTTTTTTTTTTTTGGTTAAAGAACACGTAGCGTTCATATGTTCGTTTACTAATTGCCGCTTTAACGAGTTTCGTGCATTTTCCAGATTGCTGCAGAAGTAGTTTGCTGAATCCAGTGCCTTTTTTTTTTTGGTCTATGAATGTGTAGCATTCATACGTTTATTTACTAATTGCCGCTTTAACGAGTTTTGTTTATTATTTACATTTTATTTTTGTTAAGTTACATTTTATTTTTGTTGTGCATAAATCGGTGCTTGGCGACATTTACTACTTGGCAGAAAAGGGGTTTTCATGGCAAAAAAAGAATTCAAGATAGCGGATGCAGGAATACATGACATCTGGGCACAATCCCAGAACAGGCGAGACACCCCATTTGGCGACTTTTCTGACAAGCGCCAAACACCCCACATACGCCAACCTAAAATGCGACAGCCTGGAAACTAACGTGATTAGTCCACTCCCCTGAATGCTTCCAGACTGTTTTTTACTATGTCATCATCCTGGAATCATAGGAAATACAACATTTATAAATAACGATGTATTAGAAAACACAGGAGAGCTGATTTTTATGAGATTCAAAATAAAACAAACGATTTCAACATAAGTTTATGGAAAAATGTGAAATTTATAAAGTACATTTCCAAATCAGAGTAACAATTTAATGATTAAAATTTTCATTTTTCAACAACTTTTAGAAAAAATCATGTGGTCATTTAATATTTTAAAGTACGTCCCTATATCGGGGTAAACATTGAACAATTCATTTCTAATTTATAGAAGTATGAACACTTTGCATTCATAAAAAAAATAATATATATCACTGAATACAGCAACATTGTTCTGCAGCAATATGAAAAATGCAGGAAACTCGTTAAAGCGGCAATCCCTAAATCTTGTATGAACGCTACACATTCATTAACTGAAAAAAAAAACAAAAACATCACTGGATTCAGCAGCTCTCGCTGTGTAGCAATCTCAAAATTCATCAGCTCTCGCTGTGTAGCAATCTCAAAATTCATCAGCTCTCGCTGTGTAGCAATTTCAAAATGTACAAAACTCGTAAGGCCAGCATACATGAGAAATATACAATAAACGGCTAATATGAAACACTACAACAAAAAATGCATAAAATTATTAACATACCTTAACAGACATCTCCTTTCTTGAAACCGAACTCTAAAAAATGTTGAATCGCCATAATTTCGTAAATTTGCAGTCGTCAGTAAACTTCATTTAACTCTCTAGCAAAAAAAAAAAAAAAAAAAAAAAAAAAAAAGAACAAATACTCACAATTTCAAACTGAACTACACAGTTACTTTAACTTTCAAATTTTACAACTAAAAACAGCAAAAAAAAATTAACAAATATTAACAATAACAAACTTTTGCCTTGCCGTCATTTTAATTTTACAATTACAAAATGTCTTCCTTCTACACAAATTACAAAACATGCGAAGTTGAGTTGTCAAAACACAGCTGAGCTAATTGTCAATAAAAGTTTTCAGGTAGGCGTAACTATTCAATACACAACAAATCAACCAATCCCATATTAAACTGATCCAAATTCAAGATCAGACCACTGTAGGCATGGAAAGAATTTACGAAACGAACTGGTAACAACAAAAATCCATTTAAAGCCTCGCCAAATTGAACGATGCCAAGTGTCTCGGCTGTTCTGGGATTCAGCCGACATCTGTTTCTATAAAAGTTTTGGTGTTATTACCAGAGTTGTATAATATAGACGCACGCGCACACGCGGAAAATTTTCCACAAAATTCAGAACTTTGCGGAAAATTTCTTAGAAAAAAAAAAAGTAATTTTTGTTCTTGTATTTTTTTTTTTTTTTTAAATACCGAAAAATTAAAAATGTTCCCCAATTTTATGTACAATTTATTTATTGTTTGCAAGGGGGGATTCTGTTCCGAATTTTCCAAAAATTTAAGGCATTCGGTTCCGAAAATTTAAAAAAAAAAAATCGCCCATCAGTCCGAAAATTCCGGCATAAAAAATATCACTGAAATATATTGCGGATTTCAACAAATGGTCACCTAAAATAAACCCATTCCGTCAATCGTTTGCAAAAAAAAAAAAAAAAAAAAAAAAAAAAAAAAAAAAAAAAAAAATTGTCAAAGCATCGCAGAAAAAACACGAATTTCTTTAAAGGATTGCGGGAAAAAACATTTCTTGTCAAAGAATCGCAGAAAAAACGCAAATTACGTCAAAGAAGCACAGGTAAAACGAATCTCGTAAAAGCATAGCGGTATAAACGCGAATTTTGTCAAAGGATCGTGGAAAAAAAAACGCAAATTTCGTAAAAGAATCGTGGAGAAAAACTAATTTCGTTAAAGGATCGCGAAAAAAAAACACAAATTTGGTATAAGGGCCGCAAAAAAAGCGTGCATTTCGTCAAAGGATCCTGAAAAAAAACACACACGCATATTTCCTCAAAAGGCCACAGAAAAAAATGCGAATATCGTCAAAGGAACGCAAAAAAAAAAAAAAAAAAAAAAAAAAAAAAAAAAAAAAGCGAATTTCATCAAAGAATCGCAGAAAAAAGAAATTTCGTCCAAAAAGGATCTGAAAAAAAAGAATTTCTTAAAAGCATAGCGGAAAAAGCTTGATTTTTGTCAAAAGATCGCAAAAAAAAGGCAAATTTCGTCAAAGAACTGCGTAAAAAAAAATTCGTTAAAGGATCGAGGAAAAAAAAAAACGTGCTAAAACGCCGTGAAAAAAGCGTGAATTTTGCCAACCGACTGCGAAAAAGGCAAATTTCGTCAAAGGATTGGAGAAAAAAGCACATTTTGTCAAAAGATCGCAAAAAAGCGCGAATTTCATCAAAGCATTGCGAAAAAAATGCAAATGTCGTTAAAAAATCGTGGGAAAATGGAAATTTCGCCACATGATAGCGGAAAAAACGATAATTTCGTCAAAGGGCCGCAATAAAAACTTATCGGTCTCTTTAATGATGTTACCTATGAACGGAGCTCTCCTTACAAAATGTGATTCAGTTGTTTCAGAAGCAATGTCCATTATTGCATTTTTCAAGAGGTCACAATATTAAGGATTGGGCTGTTTCTAAATGCATTGACAAAATAACTAATAAGAATTCACTACTTCTTATCATGGATTTTAGCTTCACTATTTTTTTAGCCAACATATCTATGCTGTAATTAATATTAATTAATTTTTAAATTAAAATTCTTGCCATCAAAGTAATATAACACGTTATTTTACTAAACATTAAATTAATTTGCAGAAAGTTTTTGACTCAATATTTAAGTGCGCAGAAAGTTTTTGGTTTTATACAAGTCTGGTTTATTACATTTTGGTAAGTATAATTTAAAAATTAAATTTGATTATTTAGGTTTGCAGTTAAGTCAAAATATTTTATGCACTATAAACATTGCTGAAATTGCATTTTTAGCAATGTCTACATGAGATGTCCATTACTGGAAAATGACTAATTAACCATCCCAGTAATGGACCTTAATGGACTCTTAAAATCTTAAAAGTAAATGGCCATTAGTATATAAAATTCTAAGTTTTCTATTGCTACTCAAACAAAAACATAAAAATTGTGCAAGAAAATAAATACAGTAGAACCTCGATTATCCGAAGCAATTGGGACCGACCCTCTTTCGGAAAATCGAAATTTTTTCACTATACAAAATTGTGTTTTTTCTAACTATCAACATTGAAATTTATTAATATCTTTAACTTACCATTCGATATAAATACTAAAAAAACTGGCATTAATATGTAATAGAAACATATAAACAAGAAATTACTGCTTCCACAAAGTCAAGCACATATTTGAAGATTTTTACACGTACTTAATGCAATGTATAAAAGAGACAAGGAAATTGAAATATATTTTAAGAATTATTTTATTAAAATCTTGAATATTTTATTTTTACTATTAATTGCAATGAAATAAATCCATAGTAAATTTTAAGAAAGGTTACAGCAGAGGTGGACCCCCCCCCCCCCCCTTATCGACACTAACTACACACCGCCATTTTTCTGCAATCTTTTAACGAATTTCACTTTTTTTCGCGATCAATTGACGAAATTCACGTTTTTTTCGCAATCTTTGGACGAAATCTGAGTTTTTTTTCCCGCGATCTTTGGATGAAATCTGTGTTTTTTTCCGCGATCTTTTGAAGGAATTCGCGTTTTTCCTCGATCTTTTGATGAAATTCACGTTTTAACCACGATATTTGCGTTTTTCCCACGATTTTTTGATGAAAATTGCGTTTTTTCTGCGATCTTTTCATGAAATTTGCTTTTTTTCGCGATCTTTTCATGAAATTTGTATTTTATCCGCAATCATTTCGCGAAATTTGTGTTTTATCAGCGATTTTTTTCATGAAATTTCCGATTTTACCGCGATCTTTTCACGAAATTTGCATTTCTTCGCGATCTTTTCACGAAATTCGTGTTTCATCCGCAATCTTTTCGCGAAATTTGTGTTTTATCCATGATCTTTTGAGGAATGTTGTGTTTTTCCGCGATTTTTTTCACGAAATTTGCGTTTTTAACGTGATTTTTTTCACGAAATTTACGTTTTTCCGCGATTTTTTCACAAAATTTGCGTTTTTCCGCGATACTTTGAAGAACTTTGTGATTTTTTTTGTGATCCTTTTACAAAATTTGCGTTTTTTTCGACGATTTTTTTGACGAAATTCGCATCTTTTGCATGGTCCTTGGGTGAAATTCACTTTTTTTCGTTATTCTTTGACGGAATCGGCGATTTTTTTCTGCGAACGATTGATGAAATTGATTTTCTTCGGCAACCATATCGAAATTAGCCATATTTTTATGTCTGAATTTTTGGACTGATGACAGATTTGTTTTGTTTTCGGAACCGAATACCTTAAATTTTCTGAACAGAATCGTCCCTGCTACTTTCTTTTCGTACGTTCGGGAATCGCCGATCTGGACGGCATAAATTCTGAACGAATTTCACCCCTTTCCTCCCTGGCATCGATGTTTCAACCATCGCATTTGGCGAGTGGCACCCATTGAGTTTGTCGAGTGAGGACAATAAAGCTAATCACCACGTTTTAAGTGTTACCTGGCGAGTGGTAATTTTGTGCTATACATATATATACATAAATATAGGGTGTAAAAAAAATATAAAAAATCGGATTTTTTTTATTTAAATCAGATTTTTTTGATTTAAATCAGATTTTTTAATTTTTTTCCCTGTGTTAAAATATTAAACATCTACCAAAAATTAAGCATTTCAAAAATGAATAACCTTCCAATTACTAACATAATCTATGTCTTTTTTTGCTTTAATTAATAAAATTTTAATTATGTAATTGTAGAAATTACAAAAAAACCGCAAACTAAAAATTTCTTTAGTGACATACAACATTATATGCATTAATATTTTGCAATAATTAAGTAAACCAATATTAAATACTGCTTATATTTTAAAGTTATTGATAAATTGCATTTAATTTTAAATTGATGATACAGATTAAACCAATTATTAAACAATCAACTGTTTAATTAAGAACACAATCTACATTTTTGAAAAAGTGGTTGAAAAAATGTGATAAATAATAATTTGATAAATTCATAAAGCAGCCAGTAATTTTACACAGGTTCTAAAGCGTATGCATATCAAATTGATCAAAATTTGTAGCAATGTATACAGCAAACTCACACATAATTTATAAATAGATTACAAAAATTGTACTTTTGAAATTTAAATCAGATTTTTTCCCCACAACATTAAAATATTTGAATAGCTACTAAATGTTATAATGTTTTTGAAGTTATTTAACATTTAGTCAGATGTTTTTTAAATGTATAATACTTCTTTTTACACAGTTTAATATTGTTATAATTAACAATAACAAATATTACATTTTTTACAAGTGAATTACTGATCATTTTCGTTACTGATTATAATGCTTTTTCACACTATTTTAAAAAATCAGAAAATATGTGATTTTATCATCTGATTTAAATCAATTGATTAAAATCATTGACACTCTATTGCTATGTTTATTATATATAAAAGAAAGAATAACTTGACTATTAAAAGGAAATTAGGACATTGTAAGTTACATTAGATTTAAATATCATTTTTAAATTAAATGCTTTTTATGTTTGCTAGACAAAAACAATTCTTTTTACAAACTTACTGCACTTAAATTTTTCACAATACTCAGGAATTACACTTAGAAACAATTATTTAAAGCTTTGTTTTATGTATTCATAAGTCACAATACTTGTAGAAACTTTCCAAATTATGTTCATCTTAGATTTGAATACTTTTTTATGTCATTTTAAACATTTGGAAAATTTCTGATTTTAATCAATGATTTAAATCGACTGATTTCAATCGTTGACACCCTACATAAATATGACTAATTATTCAGCCCAGTAATGGACATCCGTCTTAAAAACTTAATAAATAAAATTTTAGAGTACTACTTGGTTATCCCGTCGACCAAAAATCTATCGTCAAACTATAAGATTAAATGTCAATAATCAGGGGTGGGGAATTTTTAGAAAATCCTACTCACCAAGGATTTACTCTACCAGCCAACAAGACTTAAGGTACAGTATAAGAGAAATAAAAGAAAGTTTAGTATAAAGTAGAACATAGTACCATGTTTACATTGCGGTAAATTTGAAAAATATAGCCAAAAATTAGAATAAAAATGTTTTTGGCATATCTTCTATAGTCTGCAGTTTTTCAAAGATTGCCTAAAAATTCACTCGCCCTGTCAGGAAATCTACTCGCTAGTGGCGAGTAAAATGATGTATTTCCCCATCCCTGTCAATAATGGTTCATCGTAAATGTCACATTCACTTGACTTTAGGGAAGTTAGACGTGTTTACACCATCAAATGATTTTTATTCCGACGTTTTATTTGTATTTATTAATGTTATACTATTTTTATTGTTCTTTTGTTATTTAAATAAAAATTATGCCAATTTGTATAATTTGGCGAAATTGGTCGACGGGATAACTAAGTAGTACCAATTTTAGAAATGGCTGTTAGTATATGAAATTCAAAGTTATCTATTATTACTACCAAAAAAAAATTGCTGCAAATTTTGCAATAAAGAATATAATAAACTTATTTAAAATGAAGCTCTTAGCATCTTCATTAAAGATTTTCACTGAAAAACAGTGGAACTTCAAAACATTATTTTCTGCCTCCTGATTGGTTTGATTATGAGTGTCACCAATAATGCAAGATTATAAAATATGCAAGGGGGAGTTATGAAAAAAATAATAAAAGCTAAATTTTTATTGGTTATTTTTTTTATAAAACAAAAATATTGAAGGGGGTCCATTACTGGCACATATACCCTAAATACATGATAAAATAACTTGTCAAATTAAAAAAATTTACTGTAATAGTACTAATTTTAGAAATGGCTATTAGTATATAAATTTCAAAGTTTTCTATTACTCCCAAAACAAAATATAACCAAAAAACATTTCTTACAGTATTATTCGGCCGTGTTGAATTCACACACTTTTCTCCGGGAGCGATTTCTGTGGCTCCGGGTGGGGGGGGAGGGGTTGCACTTTTTGACCATTGAAAACACAAAATCTCAAATTTTAATGTACCCCCCCCCACCCCGGGCCACCCCCTGAAATCAACACTGCAATAATGCACTTGAAATTCGGCAAATGGGCCGATTACTCGTCGCGTCTCTAATTTAGACCAACTTTTTAGCATAAAAAATTTTCACATAAGAACATGATAAAGACATAATGGCAAAAGCAAACAGTAGTTTCATACCCCATAATAAAAAAATGTCAGCCAAAAAGAAACAGAAGCTAACCTATTGAAAACGTAATTGTAAAATGGGGGGAAACTATACAGATAAATACTATACTGGCGAATCTCATAAAATACAACGAACAACAACATTTTATTTTCATTACAGAAGTTAAAACAGGTTGATGGTGTTAAAATGTAGAAGCAATACTTACTACTTCAGCTTTCCAAAATTTCGAGCTTTCAACGTGATGCTAGATACAAACGTTATGAATGTGTAATCAACTTTGCCGGGAAATTTTTAAACATTCGATTAAATAAAATAAAAACACTTTATCCAAAATCAATCTTATTTTTTTGACTGTTTAGTTCGGTGTTCAACTCGAGAGATGTTGACATTTTTTCCCCCTTCCATCTTTGGTGTCTATCGCTTGTATCAAACCCCATTTCTAGGCATTTGATTGGTCCAAGCTTCATGTCACGTGATCTCGCAAGTTATTTCTCGCTATTTTGAGGTGGGCTGGACTTCAACTTTGATTCAACTTGGGGAAACCTCGCCCCTGCGAACTGTTCGCAATCTCGCAAACAGCGCAAAGTGTATCTGGATCTCGGCCCAAATGGTCTTTGAGTTTTAGAAAATATCCTGCAGATGTCGCTGTGAACGGCTCATTGGATTTCAACATCGTTGGACATTTAAGAGATCCAATATTTTAAAACTTTTTAAAGCATTACTGGGATAGTCGATTTCCACACAATATACTCTACAGTCTATACGCTGTAGCTACACTGTTAAGAATCTGCAGCTGTTGCTGCATCATCACTCCACCGCTTTTATAGAATATCTCTATTCTGACCAATGACAATGCTCCATAATATAGTCAAGTAATCGTTTTCTATAAAAACGGTGGAATGATCTTACAGCAAAAGCTACAGATTTTTAACCCAAGAGTAGTCGCGACATTTTTTAGAACGTTAGTAGTCGCGTTCTGTCCATTTGCCGCCGTTACCAGCAGGCCGAAAACGAAGGGGAAATTCGCCGGTGTTATCAGATGATCGAAAACGGATAACGTAGGGTGAAAATATTGATTGAACTTTAAAAGATTACAGCAATTATTCATTTTACAACCTTTTACAGCAATTATTTATTTTGCTTAAGTATATATTCAGTTGGCATCTAGATAAATGTTTTTAATAACTCTTTCTTCGTTTTGCATAAATACGTAAAAGTAAATAGTAAATGATTTGATTGAATTTCTGATGTTACTATGAACCAATAATTAGTAGGAAAACATTTACTAATATGAATCTAAATTCATGATAGGAGTATTTTTATTTATTTATTTTTATTTTTTATTTTTATTTTTTTTTTTTTTTGGAAGGACAGAATCAGAGTCAGGTAGATTTTTTTGATACTCCGGCACTCTATACCCATTTAATAAAATAAAATTAATAAATTTAGCATCAATATATTACACTGACATTAAATTGAACAATTAAACTGAAAATAAAAATGGAACCTATGACATGCATCAGAAAATCAAATACAATACCACTAATTCACCAGCATATTGCGGACGATTAATTCATTTAAAACATATGGAAAACCATCAAATTTGATGCCATAAACAATTAAAGACAATATAAATAAATATATATATATATATAAACCTTCTGTACAATAATACCATTGAAAAATAAGGAAAATGACCAATAATTATGAAATCACAAATACCACATAAACCAAATATTATTAAAAATGTATAATTATATATATATAACAAAGGTAAAAAATATTTAACTTCGTAATTATAAATGTAAATGTTGTAACTACGTTTTATTTATTTATTTATTTTGTGGGGTGTCTGTGTGTGTATGAGGGGGGAGAGGAGGGGGGGGGGGCTCTCGAGATTTTGTGATTAAATCCATTTTTCAAATGAAAATGCACGATTTGTAGTTTTTCTACTTATTTCAGGGTGGGAGCAGCGCCCTTGAATAAAAACTCTGGATATGAACTTCGCTTATATAAAGTAAATAATAAATAAGTTATTGAAATTATATATTTAATTTAAATACATTTGCAATTGTAAATTTAAATCCTATGATGGATAAATTATTTTAATTAATAGAATCACTGAAAGGTTCATCTTAATAGGGATGTATTTTACAGAAACTATTTAATTAAAATAAATATTCAATTGTTCATTTCATAATAAGGTATTAATGTTATAATTTATTGTTTTATAATAACGTTCATTAAAATAATAAAAACGATAAGAAAATTTTCTCCGAAATTATAAATATGCAGCTATAATTTAATTTAAATAAATTTTCTCTCATATTCTGGAAAACATTATTCTGAAAAATAGTTTGATCAATTGATGAAGAACAACAAATTTAAATTTGTTAGATAATGTCCCCAAGCCTCTATTGGATTTCAATAATAATAATAAAAAAAACATTTTCTGCGGCATTGTTAAAAAAAATGTGTTTTTACTTACAGTGTGAAAATTTAAAAATAGATAAATTTTAGAAAAATACTTAAAATATTTTTAAAAATCATAGTATAAACATTCACTGAATTATCCAAAAGGGATTTTTATTTGCGTAATTTCTAACCTACATTATAAAATTTTCATTATTTTTCTTATTGTACAAATAAATTATATGTATGTTCTTCGCAAATATACACACTACATTTCTGAGAAAATTGTTTTATCTTTTGAATTTGTTTTATTGTACAAAAACGATACTTTTCAGATTTTGGAGATACGGCAATTTTTTTTTTTTTACTGATTTCCACAAAATCCTCTTCTCTTTTTTTTAATGGTTTGGCAGTGTTATTGTCTGTTTTCTTTCATTTATATGTTCGGGTAATAAATGGAAAGCAGGTTCTTTCAAATAATGATGATGAATTTCCCTTTTTTTCCATATTTAAATGATTATCAATTTGAGAATTTATTCCCGCAATATTTGACAATGAAAAAAAAATGTAAGTGACCATCTATCAGTTTTTTGTGCGAACTGACTTCACAACTAATATAATAAAAAAAAATTAAGTCACATTCTAAAAGTAAAAAAAGTACTCTATGAACGGGTAAAATAGCAGAAAGAAAGAAAGACGAAATAACAACAGACAGAGAGTCCGTACTTCGAAGAAACTTTCCCCCACAGATTTCGCGGAAATGGGAAAGGATGAACACGAGGGGGAAAAATTCAACTAACGTAAGTGGTCGCAACGCGGTCATTTAGACCGATTGAAACTTAAGAATGCGATAAAATGCTAAGAAATAGCAGGAATGACTTGCAATTTTACAACACAAAAGTGTGAACACTCAAGGTCAGCTACACGGAATTTCGCTATCGTAACTTTAACGGGAAATGAGTTACAGGAAGATAACGAATTTCGGGCGGGGAAAAGACCAACGCGCGACTATTAACGGGCTAATAGTGTATAGCCAAAACTTCAGTCTGAGAATGCGCGTTGTTCGTATGTTGCGATTTTCGTAGAGGGACTCTAGGAAAAACATCGACCTAGGGTTCAGTGATACGTCTATAAATGCGGGATAATTTTCCAATTGTGTATGAGTAAATCAGAGTGTGTGTAAAAGAGTGTGGTGATATATGCACAAAGCACATGCTCAGTATAAACTTTTGAATAAACTAAGGCAACCGACATTCAAAAACTTGAATATTAGGCGAGTGAAATAAGTCAAACAATGGAGGATATTCCAAATATGGGTTCGAGGCTGATAAAAGTCATATGATACCTGTAATTTACCCAAGGAACTTCTAACTGATAAGAAGGGAAGATACTACGGCTTTGCCTCATGAACTGTTTCAATGGCTAGCGGTGATTTACATTACACGTCTACGGAGCCTTCCCTTCGTTACTCTAGAAGTTTTTACCTTGATCACGTGATCAAAACGGACATGGAATATCCTCCATTTGCTATGGGGATAATGGCAGACTCCCCAGATGCTCGGCGGCTTGCTTCTGTCGAAAATAATCTCAATCAATCAAAATTTATTCTCGTCGTATGTCAACACTTTGTTATAGAGCCATCCAAAATAAACTGCCAAAATTTTCTTGCTTTTGGCAGAGACAACAACAAAGGCGGTCCGGGACAGCTTCCATCCGTATGGTGGCATACGATGCCCAAATTGTGTTTTGATAGACATGTTTGTCCAAACTTTGACAAACCTTAACATTTTTCTAAAACGTTTTCCTCTTTTTCTCTTCGCATCCTTGCCTGCACTTGCCTGCATCGAAGCCTGCACGTCTTCTATTATACGAATGAGACAAATCAACAAGCATTATCTTGGCGATACTGGCAGGCTGGCCAAGACACTTGGTTTTAGTCTGATAGTTTTTGTCCTGAATCGTCTGAACCAAACAAATGTCATACCGGCATTTCGCTTTTCTCATCTCTAAGTGCCCTAGATGTAATACTTCCACATATTTTGGCTGTGATGTGACCAAAACTGAATATTTCCGTTTTTTAACCACCGTGTGTGCTCCAGGTTGGCTAAAAAAAATGTAAGATCGGTGAAGTACCCACACTGTTAAAAATATATTAAAAATTACCTCTGTTTTTAAAGACTATCTATTTTCCGACAAATAAGTTCAGTACATAAACGCTTGTGGAGCATTCTGATTGGTCAGAAAATAGATAGTCTTTAAAAACATAGGTAACTTTTCACGAGATTTTTAACGGTGCAGTCGGCCTCATTCGTTGGCCACCTCTCTCAACAGTGTCAACACAAACTCTTTTTTCTGACTCACGCAACTTCTCGATAGTGAATATGCAAGCACTCTTGGTTAAAAGTTTACTCTAGTAAATGTTTTGCTGTACAAGAACCATTCATCCAATAAACCAATTTTATATAGATGTATTTACTTTCTGTTGTTGATGTTTGTTATTATATCTATGGCCCGATGAATTTGGGATGAAACTTATTTCAAATAAGTGTGTTGTATTTGATTTTAATCAAAAAAATCATCTGAAAATCTGTTTATCTATCTGAAAGTCCATCATCTATTAGTCTGTTAAAAATGAATTCCAAAGTTTTAAAAATTAAACAAATCACAGCATTAAAAAAAAATGATCCTTCATATATAAATTCTGTTATAGAATCATATGATTCTAATATGTTTACAGTTATGGATAGATGCAGAATTGGATTACTTTTATCCAATTATCTGCTTGAAAAGTGTAGTTCGTACCAGTTACAGAAGATTATTAAAAGACTTCTATTAAACACAATACCATATGTTATTTTATATCCAACTAATGTACAGTTTGATAGACTGGTTTCAAACACAAGCTTTTATGCGAGTTTAAGATTAGCATCAACAAACACAATCAAATCTGTGTTATTTTATAAATGTGTATTAATTAATGGATTGAATTACGATTTTACCTTTGACAAAACTAACTTTTCCTTCTTCACATTCATTCTAAAACATTCAGCATTTGAAAGAACCCCAATGAAAATTGGATCTCTATCAATAATCTTGAAAGATTTCATTACTATATGGTAAGAAACTTTTAAATTTTTTACACATTTTACTTTAAATCTAGTTATCCGTTTTACTGTTAAAATTTATATTTTGGATTTTTAGATTATTATAAGATTTATATATAGGGGGAAATGAGGCACAGTGGACCACTTTTGCAGTTAAGATTTTTCTCTATTTAATTGAAAGTCCGGTTTGGTTTAAAATATTCTAGAAAATTCCTTACGTATTTTGGCTTAGATGTGTTATTATCCCTCCATCCGCCATCTTGGATTTTTTTCTTGCGTGAAAATTCCTTTACCGCCAAGTAGTAAATGTCGCCAATGGTTAAATATTGTTGATAGATTAATATAATATTAAAAAACTGGAATATAATAATTATAACTATTAAATTCAAAAACAGTTTTTAATTCACGCCCAAAAAAAATCCAAGATGGCGGATGGAGGGAAAATAACACATCTGTTCCCGTATTTTTTCAGAACTTAGTTTCAAATACATTAAAAAAAATGTATACATTCCTAAAGTGGACCAGTGTGTCTCAGAAGCGTGGTACGCTGGTCCACCCACTGGGATACATTGGTCCATTATTCAGTATTATTTGAAATTTAATATATATATTTTTTTCCTGAATTTTATTCTTCTTTAATTAACTAATTTGTAAATAACATTTTCAAACAAAACATAACAATTCTAATATATATATATATATATATATATATATATATTATGTATTTTAAATCATTAGAGATTAAGGTACAGGAAGAACTTCAAATAAAGTAAAGATATTAAATAAACTCAAGCCATCGCACATTAAAATATGCAAATGAAACTCCAAAATACTTAAGAACCTGAAATTTTCATGAAAGACTTTTGGCTCTGAGGGCAACATTATAAAGGTATTATAAACAACAGATTACTAAACAAAAAGTTTTTATTTTAAATTTGTTTTATGTTTCATCTGAAATTAGTATTAAAATTTCCGAATATGCCAATTTTTATTTAGTAACACCAAGATAAGACGATAACATATTTTTACGTTTTTCAAAAGCACTAAATATAAACCAAAATATTTCTTACTATGTTAAATAAATTGCTATTTCATTTATTTTATTGTACAGTTAAATAATTACTTTAAAACAACATTTCTATATAGATAATAAGCAATTATTAAATATTTTGAAAATTGCTGCACTGCAGGATCAGTGTGTGTTGTGGACAATCGTACCCTAGCAGTGGGTGGTTCACTGTACCCTTTGTTAAAGTTCAATGCTTTCTCATATATATATTACTTAAAATTTTATTTTAAGCATATTAACTTAATATATATATATATCTTATCTTTACAAACAGTCATTTTTATCTTATTTAAACAAGCTTTATTTACTAAATAAAGTAAAGTATGATAATGAAGAATTTTACTTTTACAAGCCGAAAAAAAATTCAGTGCTGTAAGCAATTAGCCTAAAAGAAATCTTAAAAAAATTGAAATTAAATAAAATATTAGGAGGTGGTTCACTGTGTACTTAGATCTACTGTAGCCCGCTCTCACCTATATACATGTGTGTGTTTGCGTATGTTTAAATAAAGGAGTAATTCGATTCGTGAAAAATTTCGACGTCCGGTTTTCAATGGATTTAAAAGTTTCAGAAGGTCCTGAGCAGTATTTGATGGTTTTTAGAAAATGTCTGTCTGTGATTCTGTCTATCACTCCGACTGTGAAACTATCTGTCTATATGTGACAAACATTTTGTAGGCGTTCTATCTCAAGAACTAATGCACGTAGTTTCACAAGACTTTAGAATCAATTAGACCTTGATAGAAACTGGTGTTGATTAGTTTTGGTGTGTATCGCCCAACAGGTAAAGCTGCTATGCTGCATTATTCTTGATTTTTGCAATAGCTCTATCTCAAGAAATAAATCACGGATTTTCCTTAAACTTCAGATTAAGTTGTTCCTTATTAAGTTTTGGTATATATCACTCAACAGGTGACGCTACATTTATGCTACATTTTTCAAAATTTCAGTAATAACGCTATCTCAATAATTAACCAACGGAATTCAATATACAGTTAGACGTTGGTATGAACTGGTGCTGATTAGTTTTTGGTGTTTATCGACCAAGAGTTGGCGCTGCTGGGCTGCATTTTCTAAGATTTCCGCAATATCCCTATCTCAAAAACTAATGCATGGATTTTCATAAAACTTCAGATTCAGTTAGACGTTCATGTGAGTTGCTACTGAATAGCTTTTGGTGTAAATCGCACTGCTAATCCAAATTTTTTGCAAAATTCAATTTTTTTAATTTTTTTTCCGATTTTTGCAAAAGCTATTGGGACGGGGAGGGGGGGGTTGGGGGTTAAAAGCTTTTTTTTATAGAAGGCCCTAAAATCAAACTATTAAATTTATTTTAATGTTACTTTTGACGCATTTTATATACATTGGATTCATATAGATTAAACATGAAACATAACCATTAATTTTTCTTAAATTGCATTCTTACAGTGATAGATTTAAAAGAAGATATTTTGATACTTCCACTTTACCCCCACGGTGGGTAAAAGTGGAGGTGGTTCTAAAATTAGTAAATATTTAATAAAATTATGTAAATAGTAGTTTTGAGATAAGAATACACTGAAATAAATGTATCTTAGTTATATTTAAATGTACAACTCAACAAAAATATATTTTTTGCACATTATTTAATTAAGGAAATTATGTACACGGCTATCAAAATTAGGTTCACCTAATATGCAGCATGTATTACTTAACTCTAAAAAACCTTAATCGTCAAGAGCAGAAAAATATAATAGATGTGAATGGTTGTGACTTAGTCAAATTTTTTATGTGATAGAACTCATTAATTTCTATCACTTGGACGAGGAATTTAGTTTATTTATTTCTGATTGGAACTCAGTTTCCACCCACGAACCTTGCTTTATTTCTTTAAGTCTACTTTTATATTATCTATTTCTTTTTTTATATATAATTACAGACTTTTGGAATTTTTGATGTGCTTCCTTTCCTTTTCTTGGTAGATTTTTTTTCTTATGGTCCATTTTTTTTGCATTTTTTATGTTTTTTATTTGAATATTTGTTTGACTACTCCAAATTACCCCAACTCAGAAAACAACTCATAATACATAGAATTATAAAATTATTCTTAAATTTCTATGTAGATCTGTTTCTTAGATGCTCCTCTATAAGTCTGAACTAGAATTAATAGTTTTTGACATTTAATAATGGTTTTAGAAGAAAGTCCATCAGAAGCTTAAACTGAAATACTATAGACAATGAGCATAAAAAAAAAGATAGTTTAGAAAATGGCAACAAGTTTAAAGCTTACAAGCTAAAGTAAAATATTTATCTCAAAATATGTCTCTAAAAAAGAATTAACTAAATATCTCAATTTAAAAACGGAAAACAGATGTTTTTCAATATACCTCCACTTTACCCCATGGGCTCACTTTCCCCCACCTGACCCTATCTGAAAAACAAATGCTCGCAATTTAATCAAGCTTAATATTCTGTTACGTTTTCACGTAAATAGATCCTTATTACACTTGGGTGTATATTAAACAAAATTTTATATTATTTAGGTTGGGATCTTTGGTTGTAAACATCTAACAGGGTGGGTTCCGATATTCAATAATTTGTTTGAAGCAATGCAATGCTTATATTTGTTTCATTGTTAAATGCATCCAATCCAATGAACGTATATACACTTAATATCTTCATGATGGGTATAGATTGTCATTTAATTTAACTAATAGCGCAAAATCTAAAAAAGAATGAAATAGGGACGTGATATTAATAAAATACTACTGATACAGTGATATTTTTTCGCAGCTTGGATGTACCCTAATATCAGTTCTGAAAGGAAAGAAAATGAATTAAAAATTTTTACTAATCAAAGAAAAATAATAGGATATCAATTTGAAAATTTCTTAGCCTATGTAGAAAAATATTTTACATCAGTGTATATTTTGTTTTTAAAAATCGGATGGAAATTATTCTTGTTACCAAAATACTAATGGCGCCAGAGCTATTTACTACTACTACTAATAATAATAATTAAAAAAAAAACGCAATCAAAATGATTATGAACCACAAAGAAATTTTTAATTAATGATTATTATTAAACTACTTAACCAATTCAGACTATTCAAAAGATTGAATATATAAATAACTTATATTCCACTTTGCGGCAAGATTCGCCCGCTAGAGATTATTAAGAAATTAATGATGCGAAAAGAAATGTCTTACAGGTAATAAATATTACCAAACTTTTTGAAGTATGTGGATACCTCTATGCATTTAGTTATGCACTTCAAAGCACGGTATTCGATTATTTTTAAATAATTTTTATGTGTGTTTTATGGGGTTTTTATATTGAGGTGATTTTCCTATATTAATGAAAATAATCCCATTTCAATCTTTGAGCACAATCTAGTCAATGCACAATCTAGCCAATTTTGTCCTCTTTCAATAAAGTTTATTCGAAAATCGTACACAGATTTTTTAATTTTTCTCGATTTTTTGATTTAGGTGAAAAGAATTCGGTTTAAAAATTTTAACCCAATATATTAAATTGCGTCCTCTGCTTTTTTTGAACTTTAGCGATTTTTAGATACGTTTTTCCATTCCGTGTAGAATTTTATCGTTCATGTAAAAATTACGATAACAATGTTTCATTCCAATCTATACAATTTTGTCCTCTTTTATTTTTGAATACTTACAAGGAAGGTCTCCATACTGGGCATACTCAGAATATGTTGAAGAAATGCTAGTGAAAGTATTCATGTATGTAATATAGGATCAGTTGAAATTAGCGGCGGAATTACAGTAGAAAATCTGTAAAAAAATAAAATACTTTCGATTAATTGGAGTGAAAAGACGAAAGCGGCACGCAATTTGGCGATCAGCACTTTTCCTCGCCAAAAACAAACGATTTTAATGAATCTGAAAATTGTTTGTTAATTGATTTTGAGAATATGCGGTATTTAATGAATTTGAACGTAAACCATGAAAGAATTTATTATTATTAATATTACATTTTGTATTATACATGTTTCTTTTGCCGATTTGAATGAAATTTTGCCATTGTTTTATTCTACAATCCACATTTTTTTAAAATTTAAACCGCTTTATCAGTTATAAAAATAACTTTTAACGCCAGATGAATAATGCTGCCTTAATACATTTCCATACTGAAGAAGTTGTTCCCATAGAAACAAAGTTGAATCCACAGTGATCAATGGGGTATATTTTAGTTTGGAATAATTTTAATCAATTTAGATTTTGTTTTAAATCGTAAAATATGATAGTTAAAATTCGTTATAAGTACATATAAATATGAATGACAAAACTATAGTTAAAACAAACTAAAAATGACAAAGCAAAAGTTATTTAAAATAAACTTATTTAAACAAATTCAACAAAAAAGTGTTTTCCTTAAAGAGTATTCGACAAGCGTATTTTTTTTTTAAATCTTATTTCTTCGCCAAACGGTGATAATTCGCCAAATAAACGAAATTTTCATTATTTTTTACGGACGTTCTACCGAGGTTCCGCCGAATTTTTTTTATAAACATATATACCCATGAAAGAAGAACATTCTGTATTTTTTTTTTCAGATTTTTCTGAGTATGCCCGTATGGAGACCTTCCTTGTTAGTGCCTTTTATTACAATTTTTGGCGTTCTTTCGAGTCATACTTCAATATTCTTACATGCGGCGAAAGTATCAAATTTCAAACTTTTATCTTAATTTAGTACATTTTGTCTTCCGCGATTTTAGAATTTTAGTGATTTTTAATACGATTTTCAATGCAATGATTCTTGGTAATTTTTCGAGATCTTTGACGATTTTTTGACATTCAGAATCTGAATTCTTTTTCAAACTTTTAGCTTAATATAGTGGATTTTGTCGTCCATGATTTTAATGCGATTTACAGTTAGATTTTTAGCATTTTTTCGAGTTCCACGACTATTTTTTTTTTCATAATCTGAATTGGAATTTCGTATCAAACATTTAGCTTGATATGGGGATTATTCTCCTCCTCTATTTTTCAATTTTTAAAGCGATTTTATATGCAATTTTTCGGGTGACACGGCGATTTTTTTTCCAATTATAAAAGTTTTATGTTTCAAACTTTTAACCTAATAGCATAAATAGTAAATTTTCTCGTTAAGATTTTTGATATTTACCGATTATTAATGTGGTGATATTTTAACATTCGAGAAAGATATTGTATTCAATATTGTAAATTAGTGGTGGCTTAAAGTAAATTTCCTCCTAAGCGATTTTTACTTTTTTAGCGCTTTTTATATCACAAGTTGTTAAAAGCGGAGAGCTAATGTGCCCGCAGGTTCTGTATGTTCGTACATATGTATGTTTGTACGTACGTAACACGATAACTCTTGATAGAAACCCCGATTTGCTTAAATTTTTTTCTCTAGGTTCATTCTCATAAGGCGCTTCCCTGATTAGTTTGTGGGTTTAATTGGTTAAGTAAAAAGGGGGAAACTGGGAGGGTATTACCTTTTTAATTTAGGTAAATGGACTTTCTTATCCGATTTGCTTCAAATTTGGTATACCGATTTACTGTGATAAGGCGCTTCCCTGATTAGATTTGGTGGTTCATTGACAGAGGGTTGGGGCTAATCCCTTCTTAATTTATTTTTCGTAAGGTATTACTATTTGAAGTAAGAGTATAATATACAATTAGTGCAAATAGTCTGTGAGTTCAATGCCATCAGTTTAACTGGGCACTTTTCTTTTTCTTTTTTTTTTATACAAAGATATTTAATTTTTTTTTCACGTTCCACGGTGTTTTTTAAGAAATTTATATGACAAATTCTATTACAAACTTTTATCCTTTTATAGGAAATTTTGACGTTTCTTTTTGTGATGTTTACCGTTTCCTCATGATCCGCGTCGATTTTTTGATTTTCATAAAAGAAATTCGTGTTTCCAACAGTCATATTACATCTTTCATCGTATAATAGTTCATTTTTTAATCTTTTATTTTCAATACTGCTTGCAGCGTATTTCCGAGTTTCTCACTATTTTTTTTTTTTTTTTTTTTTTTTTACTTTCGTGAACGAATTTCGGTTACAATGTCCACTGCAGTAAAATATATCCTCTGCTACTTTTGAATAGCGATTTTTGTCTGACGTTTTTGCAATTCCCTTCGATGTTTTTGCATTAGTAAATTTGTTTGCAAAGAAAGCAAGCAAACAGAGTGCGCATTTCATCTACAAACTTTAAGAGACCTACAAAATTCTTGTTTATTTGACATTATTCTGTTTAGTTGCGTGAATACAAATGGAACATCAGGATTTGAAAGCTTTTTTGCTTCTTTACTTCAGAGTGTTCATCTTCCAAGGAATCTGGTTTTAATTTTTTACATAGGAATCTAACTTTGACCCAATCTAGTAAAATCTCTCCTCTTTTCAATAAATTTTGTTCCGATTTCCTGCAGTAATTATTGAAATTTTCGCAATTTTTCGGGGGGGATTTTTAGAGTTTTTAGTGTTTTACAGAAATTTTTCGACATATGAAAACGAAATCCTGTTTTAATCTTTTAGCCTAATATATTAATTTTTGTCCCCTGATGAGTTTGATATTCTAGTGATTTTCCACGATTCGCTGCGAATGTTGAACATTTGTGAAAATAATCTCGATTTAGCCTTCCAGGCCAATATAGTAATTTTTTTCTCTTTTCATTCAGTAAAGTGTATTTGAAAATTGTGCAGTGATTTTTAAATTTTTCGGGATATTTTATTATGATTTTTCGAATGCTTTCGCACTTCGTGGTTTTTTTTTTTTTTTTTTTTTTTTTTTTTTTTTGACAACGGACAACACTGGACGGATCAGTCAGACAGATTTTTATAATTTTCTGTAAGTATGCTAAATAATTCCTCTAATGTTGATTCGTACAATTTATGTTATTGTCTTTTTTACATGCAGTTTACAATTTATGTAAGACAATTACATATGAAAAACATGTACGAGTAATACATGCTTTTTTTATACATTAGTTCTTCAGTGTATTTTTCTAATTGTGTTATGTATAAATTTATCATTCAGTACTCCACTGTTAGAAAAATTCGTTCTGCAGAAAAATGTTATTGCTCATGAGGGTTCTCGCAGAAAGCGTAAACAAATTCTGCCTCAAGTAACATGCACAAGCACATTAGTAGCAAATTTGATTTTTTATTTCTAATATTAACTTGCCGTGACACGGTTGACTTGACAAATACACAACGAATCTCCCGCAAGGTGGACCAACACCCAATTGCAGAGTGTATTGTTGTGAAACAGATGCAAGGCTATCTTTCATGTGACTAAATTAAAAAAAAAAAAAAACCCTCTGTTGAGAGAATAGACAATTAGCAAATGCGCAAAAATTGCAGAAACGGGGTGCTACTCAAAGGCAAGACACACACATCAATGTTTCCGTTATGGAATCTCATTTTCATTGATTGGTTAGGTTAAGGGTGTATTCGAAAAAATATTTTTCCACCCTCAACAGCTCGAAATTTTCTGATACATTTTCAGACTCATTTTTAAAAGTAAAAACATGAAACTTGCTGGGGTGATTTCTGAAGACATGTTTAACATGCCATGTGATTTCATTTTCAGCTCAATGAATTAGAATTTGATTTTTAAACACTTATTTTCTCAGTATGACCATTTTTTTCATTCCCAGATCGCCCGCTTCGAAAAAATCGGTTCAAAACGCCAACTTTGACAGCGTTTTTTACAGTATTTTCTGCATTTATCAAAAAATTACTAAGCACGGCACATTATGTAGCTTCTAAATAAGAGAATTTCCCAATTTGATGCGTTTGAGAACAAAAATGAATTTTAAAATGAATTAGAAAATAAGCAGTTTGGATCGGAATACACCCTTAAGGAAGCCAAAAAATGCATTTATTTTTTTAATTGTTCAAATGTAGTTATTTTTGTAAAGTATTATTTTATCTATAATCTACAACTTATATCATATTAAAATTCCTACAAATTAAAAAGTTATCAGCCATTTTAAATTTATATTGAAAATTTTAATTTTAAAATGAATTTTTGTCACTATTATTGGATTTTTCTCAAATATCGTTTTAATTTAATTTAATTTAATTTATTTACTATCTAACCTGCCCGCCGTTTCCCGGGTCCGTCAAAACACAGCACGAATTACGAAAAAACTCTGAAAATCACAAAAAATCATTGCACAAAATTCGAATATACTTCATCGAAAAGAGAAGTTTTATTTTACTATAATAGGCTAGAAGTTTGAAATTGGATTCATTTTACTACTGTGTAAAAATTGTAGAAAATCGTTACCTTAGTTATTTGATGATCACGAGTGAGTGAGTGAGTGAGTGGCAAAATTGCCCACTTTTGAAATCGAATATTCCGAAATCTATTGAAAACAGAAACATGAAATCGAAAAACCTAGTTCAGTTTAATCAAATACTAATATTTGTACAAGAAAAAAAATTATATCTCTCCCCAAAACGAATTTATGCGAGTGTAAAATGTACGCCGAAAAGATTTAGGAGAAGGAAGCTTACGGCTTGTATGAGCTTGGCGGACGCACTGCCGTGCTCCCATATAAGAAGCTCATAAAAGTATAGAAAGAGCTGAATTATTGTCTCAAGATCGATTTAAATATGCCATTTTGATCGCAAGCATATTATAAATTGTAGATGACCTGCCTATTGACACCTGCCTTCATGAAAAAATATTGACAACGCATATGTTGGAATGCTGAGTCCAGAATATCATATACATCGGAAGTAGTCTTTACAGTTCATCCCAACAAAATTATTCTCTGACAACGTTTTGCTCAGATTTAACATTTTGAAATTTTATTTCAATAAAATTTATCCTAAATGGGGGCTTGTTAACTCTGTTGGAGTGACTTTTATATCTTCCATTGTGATCGGGTCTCTTTTTGGATAAAGGATTGGAAAATATATAGATGGGAACTGTTGTTATGAAAGAAAAAAGTGGAAATACAAACAAAAATTTGGTAAATATTTTGTAAATTTACTTTTTATACCCACGTGAAAAATTAAATCTCATTAACCATTCAGTTTTTTCTGTTATTTTTAATTACATTAATTCTAAGTACTTTAACGTATATTTGAATAAAAATAAATAAGCATGTGTTGCATTTTAACTTCTGCGTAATATATAATAATAAGGAAAGAAGTTTGTGTGCGAGTCCACTGTGTTCTGGAGAGACCGCTGCACGTAGAGCTACAAAATTTGGGGGGAAATGCACCGCTATATAAGAAGATTTGCGCCTCGAAGCCCAATTTTCCATTTTTTTATAAGATAATTTTTTAATTAATTTTTCAGCGATTTTTAGCGTTTTTTAATGTATCGAGGGGATTGTTTCACAGTAGTGAAAGGAATGCGGATTCATTCTTTTAACACAATATACTAAATTTTGTTCTCTTCTCAATCATGTTTATTCGGAATCGTACAGCGATTTTTGCACCTCTAGCGAATTTTGTAATGCATTTTTTAGTATTTTTTCAACATTTTACGGATATATTTTTATTGGTAAAAGGAATTTCTTCTAAAACTTTTACCCTAATGTACTAAGATTTTGTCTGTTACTATTTTTTAATTTTAGCGATTTTTATTGCGATTTTTCGAGATTTTGTGCGTCTAGCGCCAATTTTTTGTCATTCATGAAATATCACCGATTACAATGTTTTGTCCCATAAAAGTAAATGTTTACCCCTGCGATTTTTTAATATTTAGTGATTTTTAATGCATTTGTGAATGCGATCTTTAGGGTCTTTATGAGTTCTAAGCCGATTTTTTGAAATTCGGAAATAAAATTTATTTTAAAATTTTTAACCTAATATAGTAAATTTCGCCATTTACGATTTTGAATTTTAGTGATTTTTAAAGATTTTTCAAGATTTTTTACGTGCCGCGTCAATTTTTTATCATTGACGAACGATTTCCGATTGTAATATTTTACCCATTACAGTAAATTTTGTCTTCTGTGTTTTTTTAATAGTTAGTGATTTTTAATACGTTTATCAATGCGATTTCGGATGCATTTTTCAATTCGATTTTTAGGATTTTTTTCGATCCCGACAGTGATTTTTTGACATTTAAAAAAGGAATTTGGTTTCAAACGTTTAGCCTAATACAGTAAATTTCAACATCTACGATTTTTGAATTTTAGAGATTTTTCGAGATTTTTTATGTTCCTCATCAATTTTTTGTAAATCATGAAAAATTTACAATTGCAATTTTTTACCTGATTCGAGTAATTTTTTACGCTTGGGATACTTTTATATTTAGCAACTTTTATTGCATTTTTCAGCGATTTTTAGTGTTTTTTGATATTTTGAGAATTTTTTTTTTTTTGATATTGGTAAAAGGAATTTTTTTTCAAACTTTTAGCCTAATTTTTAATGATATTTTTAATGTGATTTTTAGTGAATTTTCGAGATTTTTTGCGTTCAGCGTCGATTTTTTGTCATTCACGAAATATTTCCAGATACAATGTTTTAGCTTATTACAGTAAATTAGAACCCTGCAATTTTTTAATATTCAGCGATTTTTAATGTATTTTTCAGTGCGAATTTTAGCATTTTTGCAAGATTTATTGCAATTTTTGACATTCAGAAATAAAATGAGTTTTCAAACTTTTAGCTTAATATTGTAAATTTCGTCGTTTGCGATTTTTAATGTGATTTTAAATGCGATTTTTCGAGAATTTTTAGGTTTCGTTTTTATCATTTAGGAAGTGGCCGCCCCTCCGGGTGGTCCGGAATCGATCCCTTGAGTGGGAGAGAAGACCTGGAGCCCGGTAGAGTTCGTTGTACACGAATGCGAGGGGGCCGGATAAGGACAAATCACAGCTTCCTAGAGTGGCTCGCGGTCGACAGGCCAGAAGTCCGCTGGTCACGGGTATCGGACGTTGTGCATGGGAGATTCACGGCGTGAAAGGCGTGTTCCCTCCCCTGCACCCGAGTTCTCTGGGCAAGTCGTATAGCGACGGTCCATATGTCGATCTCAATGCCGGTCCAAAGGCCGGACGATGTCGTTAAGCAAAGGTTAGCTAATGTGATAGGACCCCCATCCACCAATTGACTAAGAGGGAGCCTGAGAGAAGAGATCAGGCTTTGTAGAACAGGGTCTTGGTGACTTACTAGTGATGACGGGGCGTTGGAGAATGCCATGCAGGGTCTCTCGGAGCAACCGAAGTGTGAGGGTTTCGGCAGCACTATTGTACACTTTTTGCGTTAGGCGGATCATCCTGACGAAATATCCGTAGTTGGAGCAGTTGTGATCCAACCCACAGAGTATGGAGATCTATTCAGAGAATCAAACTCTCATACACTACAATTTCAATTTCTTTAACATGGGATTACGCATAGACAG
>CAWVRF010000917.1:0-108000 GCA_963932465.1 Maratus speciosus | reverse complement strand
TATTTCTATCGAGTTATCGCGTTACGTACATACATATAGAACTGGTGGGCACATTAGCTCTCAAGCTTTGATAGCCTGTGAGCTAAAAAAGCACAGCATAACAGCAACTCCTGTTGAGTATTAAATTAGATTAACTATTGATTAGATATTGCAAGGGTTGGCATTTTTGCCGGCAAAAAGGTATTTTTGCCAGGACAATGGCAAAAACTGGAAAAAACCAGGGCAAAAATGGAAAAAACCGGCAAAAATGGCAAATTCTTATTTGACTTTAATGTGTAATAAAATCTCTAAGCTAATAAGGATAATAATGGTATAAACAATTAATTTTAATAACATATCATTTAATATTTTTATTTAATTTGCTAATTAATAAATATAATTAAATATTTTTACATATTTTAAATCTTTATAAAATAGGTAGGATTCAGTCTAATGCTTAGGAATTTAAGAACCAAATTAAAATCATATCTATTTTTTTTTTTTTTAAGTAAAGTATTTTGTCAGGCATTAATATTTTTTTAATTATCAAAAGGTTATAACTTTGTTACTTTTGTTTTATGAAATGAGTCTTAAAAATATGTAAATATTTAAGTCTTTGGAACTAATTTATAATTATTTATCTGATGAAAATAGTGTGTTACAGATAAAAATGTAATTAAATTAAATTGAATATTATATATTGAAAAAACTATCTGTTATGTCTTGTTAGGATGCTAGAATTTTTTTACTTCCTTCTTACACTCCAAGAAAGGGATAAAAAGTTATTCTTTACTTTCAGTAAATAGTCTGTAGCCATTTTATCTTTTTGTATTATATTCACCCCCCCCCCCCAAATACTCTTTTGAAATTCTCAAATCCGGCAGTCTATTGTCAAATGACCGCAAGACAGATAACAAAATACCAGAGTATTGCACCCTGCTTACCACATTTTTCAAAATTAAAAAAGCGATTTGAACAAGCAGTTTTGCCGTGTCATCTTGTAGCATATTTGTTACATCCAAAGTACAGCGGTGAACTTATGAACAAAAGGAAAGCTGTAAAGCATGGTTGTGTAAAATTAATCCTGACTTTATATCTTATGTTATTAATTTCGAGCTAAAAGAAAAACCCTTCCCTAATTCATATTCTGCAGGAGGAGTGATTAGTAGTGTCAGTGCTCATAATTGGTGGAGAAGTATCTCCAAAGCTTGTGAGATTTCAAAAGACTTCTGTTCATTAGTCGCACACCTTCAAATATGTCCAGCAAGTAGTGCTGCTATTGAAAGATTTTTTTCAAATTTTTCATTTGTGCAAACTAAAATTCGAAATAAACTATCAACAAATACTCTATCTAAACTAGTTTATTGTTATGCTATGCTAAAACAGCAAAAATTAGGTTGTGATGGAGATATCACTGAATTATTCGAAATTGAATAGTGTTCTGCTTTAAATATAATTTTATATTAAAAAATTGAATTTAGAATATAATTGTTTATTTGAATTTCTAATGCATATAAACATAAATGCTTTACTCATTTAGAGCCTCCACAGTTCTATTATGTGAATAATCATTAATAATTGTATAAACAATCAAGTTTTCTATTCATTTATATAAAATTAATATTTTTTTTCATTTATAAATTATATTATAAAATTTGGTATTTGTTCATAAAATGCATAATTATACTCATTTAACTTAGAGTTCAAAAATAAATTTAGAGTATTGATTTTTTAACTAAGTATCAAGTTCCTTTTTTCTTTCATGAAATATTTTTTTCTCTTTTTCTGCGAAAAAAATTAAATGGACAGCCTATTTTTGCCACCACTTTGGCAAAAACCTATTTTTGCTGGGACGGTTTTTTCCAGGTTTTTTCTGCCTATGGCAAAAACTTGCCAACCCTGCATATTGCTAATTATTAATCTCAAACATAAAATTTAGTTCCTTTATACTACCCAATAAAAGCTGAAATAAGCTATAATGTTCATCTGAAAAAGCATAGTATGGCGACATGAGGGTTAGCTGGGTGAATTAGTCCTTCAGATTTGTTCGCGATGGTTCAGTAGGTAGAGCATTGGTAGCTCCAGCCAAGACATCTCTGGTTCAAATCCTGGCCCGGACTTTTTTCTCCCATTTGGAAATTTACAACTGATGTGATTTATTTACAAATTGAATAATTGTATTAAAAATTAATCTAATAAAGATAGAGGTTTGTCTAGGTATGTTTCTTTGTGCTGACGAGGTCGCTGCACATAGAGCTATATGATTTGGCAATAAGGTAGCTATATGTCTAAAGTTATGCACATAGAAGCCAATTTTTGGACTTTTTTGAGTAGTTTTTTTTTAATATAATTTCTAGCCTTTTTTCATGTTTTATGGCAATTTTTCCAAATTTGTAAATGGAATCTGGTTTAAATTTTTTAGCAGAATGTAGTAAATTTCGTCCTCTTTACAATAAAGTTTATTTGGAATTTATACAGTGATTTTAAAAATTTTTGCAATTTTTTTCATTGTTCTTTGGCATTTATAAAAGAAATTCAGTTTTAAACTTTTAACACTAATGTAGTAAATTTTGTCTTTCCATGATTGCATCCTCTGGTTTAAATTGTTAGTGATTAAAAAAAAAAAAAAAAAAAAATTGCATCCCGCAAGGATTTTATTTTCCCCCATTTGTGAAAAAATTCTAGATACAATGTTTTAGCCTTACTATAGTACATTTTGACTTCTCTGATTTTCTGAATTTTTAGCATTTTTTAGCCCAATTCAGTAAATGTTGTCTTTTCAATAAAGCTTATTACAGCAATTTTTGAATTTTGAATGCGATTTTTTTACATTTGTAAAAGGATTCCAGTTTCAATCTTTTCGCAGAAATTATTAATTTTTGTCCTCTTTTCAATAAAATTGAATTCCTATAGCAATTTTTGAATTTTTTAAATTTTTTTTAACATTTTATGGTGATTTTTTGAAATTCAGTTTCAAACTTCTAGCTTAATGTAGTAAAATTTTGTTCTCTAACTTGAATTTTTAGTTATTTTTAATGAAATTTTCAATGCGTATTTTAACATTTTTTCACATTGTGCGGCAAGTTTTTGACATTCATGAAAGATTTCCAGTTACAATGTTTTAGCTTACTATAGTAAAAGGCAATATTTGAACTTTTGTGATCTTTAGAGTTTTTTGAGTTTTGCGGCAATTTTTCCACATTAGTAAATTTTTTCTAGCCACAGAAAGGGAACGAAGGGGACCAAAATGCATAAAAGGGACTAAAGGGGACCATTTTCCAAAAAGGGGACTTTGGGCGGGGGGGGGGGGGGGGGGGGGGGAGGAGGACCCATTTGGGAGCCCTGCTCAAATGAAAAAAGTAATATGTGACAAAAAAAAATGGAGTTAATCATATTGAAGATAACCAATGATCCTCCATCATCTGTTAAATAACTATTTAAAAAAACTAATACTCACAGAGATTTTAATTAAAATCCTAAATGAGTTTTTAGGCAGAAACAGGTATTTAAGACTGAAACTGAATTTTGGTAGTCTTCCTATTTAGGCCGAAAATGAAAACGTCCAAAAAATTTTTAAAGCAATTAATACATACTAAATATATAACTATTAATTATGAGGGTTTATTAAATATACATAATTATTAATTAATTATTAGTGTAGCCAAGTTGGCTCTCTGCGCATCTGAGTGAAACTTTTTATCTTCTTATAAAATAAAATGTAATTCGTCAACAATGCAGAATAATATTTTAACTATGCAAATTTTCTATAATGGTTAAGACTGTAGTTTTTAATCAGCATGTGAAAAGAGTCATCAAAGTTTAGACCTATAGGTTTTTCTTGCTTTCTTATTTGCACTCACGTCTGGAGTCAGTCAGGATTGATAACTATAGACAGTGAAGTTCATAGCAATAAATAAAGAGTGTCTCATTTGAGCCGATACAGCTCAAATCAATGAATAATGTTGAAAATTCCCCAAAGAAAGACTTTTGGAATACAAATAGTTTTGGTTGAGTTTCGGTATGGCAGAATTTTTGGAGCATTTTCGCAGAAAATGGAAACTCTGATTTTGGGTCAAAAACGAAACCGAATTTTCAATCTCTAATTTTAGTTGATGAAGGATGCATTGGACAATAAACGCAAACAAAGTTTACAACTCATTTTCTCAAAATGATGATTGTATCACTACACCTTTATCATCTGAGCTCTTCATATATAAAAATCAAAGAAAGCAAGTGCTTTGCAATCAAAGATTATGAAACACTTTCCATCATTTCCAAAATACTGTAACAAAACTCTACCATTTAATAAGGAAATAAAATGAAAATACATAACACAGTTAAACACCTAATTTCAGAAATTAGGGTCCATAGTCAATAAGGAATTCTAAATCTTTTAAGCAGCCTTGTATATACAAGGATATATAGATTTGTTTACAGGCATCTATAGATTTATATACACACTACATGGTTTGTTAAAATTTAATTCAGCTAGAGAATGCATAATACATTTGAAAATTTACTTTCACCAATTACAACCTATAAAATAACTTTAAATTAAGTTTTTGCATAGCTCTGTAAATGAAATTATTTATGCTTTACAAACATATCCTAGCATACTAAGCACATTTAAGCTGGAAAATGCTTGACACAATTAAAAACAACTCTAAGCAATACCTGCCCATAGACAGTAAGGCTTATGAATTCTTCTGTGCAGCCCTGTACAAGAGCTATAGAATTGATACACAACACATAATGTACTACAATTTGGTTAAGCTTAAAAACAGATACTACATCTGATAATGCACTTTCAGCAATTATTGCTCATGGACAGTAGTGTAACTGAATTTTATTTTGTGTCCTTGCAAATGAACAAGTAAATACTTATGCACTCTATATTCTACAGCAAGCATCTTATAATGCACTTTAGCAATGTACATCAATTTCATTATTTTTGAAATAGTGTAAGTTCATTACATGACACTGCAAACAATTTTTCCCCATAGACCATAATGTAATGGAATTCATCTGTCCCTTTTAAAGAACTATAAATGTTACATACTACATTTTCAATAAGGAATGTCCTATGGTAATCCTCAATAATATATACTGAGCTTATGCTCATAAAGTGTGTTTACATGAGTTAGAGCACGAAAAGACAAATCAGTCAAACACCTCTCAACTATGTTGGAAAGTGTTAAAAACAGAGAAAAAGTTCTTTATAGAAAAGAAATTCTGAATGCTAAGAAAAACATGAGTACAATCATGCTTAACAGAAAGAATATTGACATGCTTAAAAAAAAAAAAAAAGTTGGACTTTCAATAATTTCAAAATACGAATCAGCTACATCTCTGCAAATTCATCCATATGTGCATCCAGGTTGTCTTCTTTATGTCCACTAATTTAGCAAATCTGTTCAAAATCCACTTTGAATATGTTGTTCAGGTGGAGGACACTCACTTTTGAAAGGAGACATCTCATTATACGTAAAATTTTTATAGTGACATATAAATAATTTAGCATATATTATCATTCAAATTAATTCTTTGTTTGGATAATGCATTAGTATCACAAGGGCAACGTTAAGAGATGGTAATACTTTGCTATAATACCACAATGATTTCTAATTTTTTTTGTGTATACTTGTATAAAAATTCTTCAAGGATACCTTAAAGCTACCTCAGCAAATTGCTCTATTTCCGAGTGTATCTGTTTTCTGATTCAAAAATAACTTATTTAATAACTGAAGAGATAAAATGTGTAATGAAAACACGAGGAATTCTTATTTCAAATATAAAATACAAATACGAAAACTTTTTCATAAGTTGCCCCACCCCCTCTCAGTAATGAAAGAAATATTATTTGAACCAGTTTGTGAAATTAATTATTATGGTACATTAATATGAAAAAGAAAAGTACATTAGTCTATAAAATACAATTGTAGTATAAACTTGTACCGATATTTTATTTCTACATCAAGATTCTCGAAACGAAACTCCTTAGAACAGCGAGGGGAAAAAATCTCACTCGAATTCACATTATTTATTCATTACAACAATTTTGTTTGTTCTTCTAATCATTTTTAAATAAAGAAAGAAATCATACAGCATAACCCAAGCTATCCTCATAAAAAAAGTACAGCGGTAAATAGAGCAAAGATTTGTTTACATGTGCAGTGACACCAAAACCGCTTTTGTCACGTGATGTAGCTTTTTCTTGTCAAGTCAAAAACTGCCTTTTTAAAGTTAATTTAATGGAGATTCAAAAACGTAAAAATGGTATCGAAATGTTTGTTGTACTCTATAAAATGCAAGTTAAATTGAAAAACATGCAATTTCCCCATTGCCGAAACTTCAGCTTTTAAAGTACCACTATTTCAGATAATTCTTTATTATTATTATTATTATAACATAAAAGAAATAGTGGTACTCGAAAGTCTGAAGCTCCAGCAGCTCTGTCAAATCGTAAAAATGGATGATTATGACATATTCATTAGAGCCTATTAATAATTTGAAAAATGTAGTGTGCAAAAAACACTTGCCATTTACTTTTCCAGGAAGGTTCCTCTTTTTTATAAAACTGTAATAATGCCCACCTTCAGCATTGCCAGTGTGGACAGTCACACCAATCAGCTCATACTCATAACAGCCATCTTCAGGATCTGTAGTACTGGAATTCTCATTGTCTGCAACAATAGTTAAAAATAGTTTTTAAATATGTCTTAAATACATTAGATACGCACACATTACAAAAAATATTCTAATGGAAAAATTCTCTTCAAACAAAAACTACCAATTCTAAAAGCTAAAATTAACTTTTAACTGATGTTACCCGTCTCACAGACCGGTGCTTTTTTTCAATTTTCATAGTTTAACTTGCAAATTTCAGTTTATCTGCAAACACTACTGACATTTTGTTTTGTTTGAAACTTTAGTACTAACACCAGATACTTTTGAATAGGTGAATTTTAATTATAACACTCCTGCACAAAAAGGTTTGCACAAAAATAACATCCTATGAGTTAATCGCGGCTTTTATTCATCTTTCAATTGAGTGGTCTCACAGACCGCTTCACACTAGTTAAGTGACAATTTCTGCGACATCAGTTAAAGGTTAACCAAGTAAATTTGAACTTGAGATCCAGGAGAAATAAAATTGTAGAACTATATGAAGAGCTCAAACAGGGTTCCCAACATATTTTAGCCTCCTAAAAGGGGGAAAGGGAAACATTTTTATTTTAAAAGGGGACTTTGGGAGACCATTTATATTAAAAAAGGGGACTTTGGGGGACCATTTATATTAAAAAAGGGGACTTTGGGGGACCATTTATATTAAAAAGGGGGACTTTAGGGGACAATGTCTAAAAATACTGCACCAAGTTTTCCTAAATATACAAGCAAATTTTTAAAAATTACCCCCAAAAATATGTTAATTAGTTATCTTTATAAAGATGGGTCGCTAAAAAGTACATGCAGCTAAATATTCTACTGCAAGAAGATAGGAAGTATTCCAATATTCAGTTCGATAATTCTCCTTAAAGGAGTTTTTAATTTAAATTGATGCTTTATTAAGAGAAGACAAGTCTGGGTGCAATCCTATGGGAAATATGCGAGCTTTAAGACCTGTTTTCTTGGAAAACTACCTGACCAATTTTGATGAAATTTGGAATCCATTTTCACTGGATTATGCTCAAGGACTTGTGGCAGACAGTTTTTTTCTGCGACTAAAACTTTTTATTTTAGAAAAATGGCAATTTTTCAGAAATTTTATTAAATTTTTTAAAAAATGTCTGCCACGTATGTATCCTGTTATCTTATTTTATACCCTACCACAAAAAAAAAAAAAAAAAAATATATATATATATATGAATTCGAAAGCTGCAGTAATAGAAAATAGGATTAAAGCCATCTATAAAAAAGTTAAGCTGAAACAAATGAGTCAAAGTTTCCCTTATCTCATACTAGTGCCTAAATTCCATAAAACCCCTATCAAATTCAGGAGTGTGACCTGTGGATTCGGTTCATATATTGGTGCCACTAGCAAGGCTTTGCTGGGGGTGCTGGAGGGGGTGTTTGACGGAGTGATGGGGGGAGAGACGACTTTTATTATCAAAAATAGCTATACACTATTAGATAATCTGAAAAAATTAAAAAATATTACTGGTTTATTAGCTTACAATTTTGCAGACCTCTATAATACAATTGATTTGACAGATTTAAAAGATAAAATAGTAGATTTTTATAATACAAATAGTACTTTGGATGTTCATTATGATTTTTTCATAAATTTATTTCAGTTAGTAGTACAAGAAAACTACCTTTACGAAGGAAATACAATATTTAAACAGATTCGGGGTATTCCAATGGGGGGGGAGTTGCAGTTCCATTTTGGCAAACATTTACTTACATATATATGAAAGAAATAATAATTTAAACAGTAACACATTATCCTACAGATATATAGATCATGTTTTGATAGTTAAATTAAACAATGATATTGAAAATATTGATTTTACATATTATCCTACGTCTCTGAGTCTGGAACCCTCATCCCAGAATTGTAAAAATATTAATTTTCTAGATGTGAACCTGAGCATAGAAAGTGAAAATTTGATATCTAAGATATTTGACAAGCGAAATGATTTCAACTTTAATACCTTAAAGCTGATATATTTTGATTCCAATGTGCATGTTTCGATTAAAAGAAATGTACTTAGAAATGGATTAATACGAATCGAAAGACTGAGTACTAGAGTTAAAGATATGTTTAGTGATATTTTAGAGTGGTGCCGCTTGGGATTCAAGCATGGTTATCCTCACAATTTCATCAGGAGAATAACTTGTGATTTTATTAAGAGTAGCAGGTACGGAACTGAACTGAACTCAGTGATGGATGAGAATGGAGGTTTTGATGAGTTGATTGATCTAATGAGTTAGAGAGATATTTTGGTGGATGCTGTAGTTCTGTTTAGTTTTTCATAGTTTTTCATTTTTTCAATTTTGGTCTTGGCGAGTGAAGGGGGACGTAGCATGCGTAAAATCTGACTTAACCCTGCAGTGTATGTCATTAGCCATACCGCTCGCCTTCTGTTCTGTTCTGTTATGTCTTGCAATTATATATATTTTCTTTAGTTTGGTTATTCAGTTTGATTTTAAGAGTTAAGTTTATTTTGGTTATTATAATATTTTTTATGTGAGTTTCAATGCAGCTATGGTGAGTGATGGATTTTGATATTTTGTTTGTGGTTTTAAATATATATATATATATATATATATATATATATAACCATTAATTAAACATAACCTACCACCATCAAAAACCGTAATATTATGAATTAAAGCTGTAAGTATATAAAAAAAATTCAATTAATTTATTATAAGATTTATTATGGAAGAAAAAGAAAAAAGTGGATACCGACAAATAATGGAAAAGCTTAATATATATATATATATATATATATATCAAAATTGCTCGAGAACTTTATGAGATAATGGGATTTTTACCTGAAAAATACAATTTTTCAGGAGATCCAAAAAGCAAAAATATTCACAATTCTCGCTCTTTGTGAATGACAAATTGAGTTTTCTGATTACGTATCAACAGAACAGACATTGGGACAGTCGGTCAAATGTTTGTACACCTTTTAAAAACCTTCTTATTATTCAATCAAAAGATGCAAACTTTTTGTATTTGTTTTGTGTTGAACTGTGACTTGTGTTTTTTGTATTTGCACTTTGTGTTACAAAAAGTGTTTTTGAGGGATGACAAGAATGGGTGTAATCACAGGGGGGAAATGCGAGCTTTAAGACCTGTTTCCTCAGAAACTACCAGAATGATTTTGATAAAATTCTGAATCTCTATTGACTGGATAAAGCTCAAGACTTATGGCAGACAGTTTTTTCTGCGACTAAAACTCTTTATTTTAGAGCAATGGCAATTTTTCAGAAATTTTCTATTTTTAGAAAGTTTTTTTTAAAGAAACTAATTAAAATTCTCGCTCTTTGTGAATGACAAATTGAGTTTTCTGATTACGTATCGACAGAACAGACATTGGGACAGTCGGTCAAATGTTTGTACACCTTTTAAAAACCTTCTTATTATTCAATCAAAAGATGCAAACTTTTTGTATTTGTTTTGTGTTGAACTGTGACTTGTGTTTTTTGAATTTGCACTTTGTGTTACAAAAAGTGTTTTTGAGGGATGACAAGAATGGGTGTAATCACAGGGGGGAAATGCAAGCTTTAAGACCTGTTTCCTCAGAAACTACCAGAATGATTTTGATAAAATTCTGAATCTCTATTGACTGGATAAAGCTCAAAACTTATGGCAGACAGTTTTTTCTGCGACTAAAACTCTTTATTTTAGAGCAATGGCAATTTTTCAGAAATTTTCTATTTTTAGAAAGTTTTTTTAAAGAAACTAATTAAAATTTTTTAAAACTGTCTACCACATATGATCTTACAACAAATCTACCAACAAAATTATTTTTTATCAAAATCACTCAAGTACTTTAGGAGTTAATGGGGTTTTTAGCTGAAAAGTACAATTTTTCGAAAAGCTACAAAATTTAGACACTTCTAATTTGTGCGAAGTTCTTACAGTGTTTTATCAAACACATGAATTAAAGTATATATAAATATTTGGATAAAGTTCAGTTACATATAATAAGTGAGTTTAAAATGCTAGAGTAAAATTAATGTGAGTGGGCGTGGCATCCCAATTGTGTCTTCCCTTAGTGTGATTAGGTATGGCGTCCCAGTCTTGTCTTCCCTTGAATTTTTACAATTCTTTCTAATGGTCAGAAAAAAAACTGGGCATACCAATGGATTCAGGAAGGTTTAAAGAATTTTTTAAGTCAATAAAAAAAAATATTTTTTTTCAAAGAATTTCACTGATGTCTCCCCTTATTATTTATAACAGCAAAAAAATGATTTGCAATAAAATATAAACACTAAAAATTAATGCATCTAAGAAAATAGCAAATCAAATGTTAACAGAGTTGTATACTAGCAATTATAAAGTATAATAATAATGTAAGTAATGCATTTCTTTGAATTTAACACGGAATAACAGTGATTAGTGAATAAATAAAAAGAAAAGTGCCCGGTTAAACTGATGGCATTGAGCTTACAGGCTATTCACACTAATTGTAAATTATATTCTTATTTCAATGAATAATGCCCCTCGAAAAATAAATTAAGGTGGGATTATCCCCCCCCTCCCATTTCACATCTTTATACTTAACCAATGAGCCTCCAAATCTCATCAGGGAAGTGTCTTATCAGAATAAACCAGCATACCGAATTTGAAGCAAATCGGATAGAAAAACCTATTTATCTAAATAAAAAGAAGTATTAGTCTCCCGTTCCCCCCTTTATGTTTAACAAATGAACTTCCAAATCTATTCAGGAAAGTGCCTTATCAGAATAAACCTGTGTACCAAATTTGAAGCAAATGGATAGAAAAATCCATTTATCTAAATTAAGGGAGGTATTGGACCCCCTTTAGACTTAAACAATGAACCTTCAAATCTAATCAGGGAAGTTTGTTATCAGAATTAACTGGTATACCAAAATTTAAAGAAAATCTGATAATTCTGCATGAAAAATCCATTTATCTAAGTTAAGGGGGTGGGGTTAGTCCCCCATTCCCCCCTTTATACTTAACCAATGAACCCCCAAAACTAGTCAGGGAAGCGCCTTATCAGAATGAGCTTAAAAAAAATGAAGCAAATCGGATATTTCTATCGAGTTATCGCGTTACGTACATACATATAGAACTGGTGGGCACATTAGCTCTCAAGCTTTGATAGCCTGTGAGCTAAAAAAGCACAGCATAACAGCAACTCCTGTTGAGTATTAAATTAGATTAACTATTGATTAGATATTGCAAGGGTTGGCATTTTTGCCGGCAAAAAGGTATTTTTGCCAGGACAATGGCAAAAACTGGAAAAAACCAGGGCAAAAATGGAAAAAACCGGCAAAAATGGCAAATTCTTATTTGACTTTAATGTGTAATAAAATCTCTAAGCTAATAAGGATAATAATGGTATAAACAATTAATTTTAATAACATATCATTTAATATTTTTATTTAATTTGCTAATTAATAAATATAATTAAATATTTTTACATATTTTAAATCTTTATAAAATAGGTAGGATTCAGTCTAATGCTTAGGAATTTAAGAACCAAATTAAAATCATATCTATTTTTTTTTTTTTTAAGTAAAGTATTTTGTCAGGCATTAATATTTTTTTAATTATCAAAAGGTTATAACTTTGTTACTTTTGTTTTATGAAATGAGTCTTAAAAATATGTAAATATTTAAGTCTTTGGAACTAATTTATAATTATTTATCTGATGAAAATAGTGTGTTACAGATAAAAATGTAATTAAATTAAATTGAATATTATATATTGAAAAAACTATCTGTTATGTCTTGTTAGGATGCTAGAATTTTTTTACTTCCTTCTTACACTCCAAGAAAGGGATAAAAAGTTATTCTTTACTTTCAGTAAATAGTCTGTAGCCATTTTATCTTTTTGTATTATATTCACCCCCCCCCCCCCCAAATACTCTTTTGAAATTCTCAAATCCGGCAGTCTATTGTCAAATGACCGCAAGACAGATAACAAAATACCAGAGTATTGCACCCTGCTTACCACATTTTTCAAAATTAAAAAAGCGATTTGAACAAGCAGTTTTGCCGTGTCATCTTGTAGCATATTTGTTACATCCAAAGTACAGCGGTGAACTTATGAACAAAAGGAAAGCTGTAAAGCATGGTTGTGTAAAATTAATCCTGACTTTATATCTTATGTTATTAATTTCGAGCTAAAAGAAAAACCCTTCCCTAATTCATATTCTGCAGGAGGAGTGATTAGTAGTGTCAGTGCTCATAATTGGTGGAGAAGTATCTCCAAAGCTTGTGAGATTTCAAAAGACTTCTGTTCATTAGTCGCACACCTTCAAATATGTCCAGCAAGTAGTGCTGCTATTGAAAGATTTTTTTCAAATTTTTCATTTGTGCAAACTAAAATTCGAAATAAACTATCAACAAATACTCTATCTAAACTAGTTTATTGTTATGCTATGCTAAAACAGCAAAAATTAGGTTGTGATGGAGATATCACTGAATTATTCGAAATTGAATAGTGTTCTGCTTTAAATATAATTTTATATTAAAAAATTGAATTTAGAATATAATTGTTTATTTGAATTTCTAATGCATATAAACATAAATGCTTTACTCATTTAGAGCCTCCACAGTTCTATTATGTGAATAATCATTAATAATTGTATAAACAATCAAGTTTTCTATTCATTTATATAAAATTAATATTTTTTTTCATTTATAAATTATATTATAAAATTTGGTATTTGTTCATAAAATGCATAATTATACTCATTTAACTTAGAGTTCAAAAATAAATTTAGAGTATTGATTTTTTAACTAAGTATCAAGTTCCTTTTTTCTTTCATGAAATATTTTTTTCTCTTTTTCTGCGAAAAAAATTAAATGGACAGCCTATTTTTGCCACCACTTTGGCAAAAACCTATTTTTGCTGGGACGGTTTTTTCCAGGTTTTTTCTGCCTATGGCAAAAACTTGCCAACCCTGCATATTGCTAATTATTAATCTCAAACATAAAATTTAGTTCCTTTATACTACCCAATAAAAGCTGAAATAAGCTATAATGTTCATCTGAAAAAGCATAGTATGGCGACATGAGGGTTAGCTGGGTGAATTAGTCCTTCAGATTTGTTCGCGATGGTTCAGTAGGTAGAGCATTGGTAGCTCCAGCCAAGACATCTCTGGTTCAAATCCTGGCCCGGACTTTTTTCTCCCATTTGGAAATTTACAACTGATGTGATTTATTTACAAATTGAATAATTGTATTAAAAATTAATCTAATAAAGATAGAGGTTTGTCTAGGTATGTTTCTTTGTGCTGACGAGGTCGCTGCACATAGAGCTATATGATTTGGCAATAAGGTAGCTATATGTCTAAAGTTATGCACATAGAAGCCAATTTTTGGACTTTTTTGAGTAGTTTTTTTTTAATATAATTTCTAGCCTTTTTTCATGTTTTATGGCAATTTTTCCAAATTTGTAAATGGAATCTGGTTTAAATTTTTTAGCAGAATGTAGTAAATTTCGTCCTCTTTACAATAAAGTTTATTTGGAATTTATACAGTGATTTTAAAAATTTTTGCAATTTTTTTCATTGTTCTTTGGCATTTATAAAAGAAATTCAGTTTTAAACTTTTAACACTAATGTAGTAAATTTTGTCTTTCCATGATTGCATCCTCTGGTTTAAATTGTTAGTGATTAAAAAAAAAAAAAAAAAAAAATTGCATCCCGCAAGGATTTTATTTTCCCCCATTTGTGAAAAAATTCTAGATACAATGTTTTAGCCTTACTATAGTACATTTTGACTTCTCTGATTTTCTGAATTTTTAGCATTTTTTAGCCCAATTCAGTAAATGTTGTCTTTTCAATAAAGCTTATTACAGCAATTTTTGAATTTTGAATGCGATTTTTTTACATTTGTAAAAGGATTCCAGTTTCAATCTTTTCGCAGAAATTATTAATTTTTGTCCTCTTTTCAATAAAATTGAATTCCTATAGCAATTTTTGAATTTTTTAAATTTTTTTTAACATTTTATGGTGATTTTTTGAAATTCAGTTTCAATGAAATTTTCAATGAAATTTTCAATGCGTATTTTAACATTTTTTCACATTGTGCGGCAAGTTTTTGACATTCATGAAAGATTTCCAGTTACAATGTTTTAGCTTACTATAGTAAAAGGCAATATTTGAACTTTTGTGATCTTTAGAGTTTTTTGAGTTTTGCGGCAATTTTTCCACATTAGTAAATTTTTTCTAGCCACAGAAAGGGAACGAAGGGGACCAAAATGCATAAAAGGGACTAAAGGGGACCATTTTCCAAAAAGGGGACTTTGGGGGGGGGGGGGGGAGGAGGACCCATTTGGGAGCCCTGCTCAAATGAAAAAAGTAATATGTGACAAAAAAAAATGGAGTTAATCATATTGAAGATAACCAATGATCCTCCATCATCTGTTAAATAACTATTTAAAAAAACTAATACTCACAGAGATTTTAATTAAAATCCTAAATGAGTTTTTAGGCAGAAACAGGTATTTAAGACTGAAACTGAATTTTGGTAGTCTTCCTATTTAGGCCGAAAATGAAAACGTCCAAAAAATTTTTAAAGCAATTAATACATACTAAATATATAACTATTAATTATGAGGGTTTATTAAATATACATAATTATTAATTAATTATTAGTGTAGCCAAGTTGGCTCTCTGCGCATCTGAGTGAAACTTTTTATCTTCTTATAAAATAAAATGTAATTCGTCAACAATGCAGAATAATATTTTAACTATGCAAATTTTCTATAATGGTTAAGACTGTAGTTTTTAATCAGCATGTGAAAAGAGTCATCAAAGTTTAGACCTATAGGTTTTTCTTGCTTTCTTATTTGCACTCACGTCTGGAGTCAGTCAGGATTGATAACTATAGACAGTGAAGTTCATAGCAATAAATAAAGAGTGTCTCATTTGAGCCGATACAGCTCAAATCAATGAATAATGTTGAAAATTCCCCAAAGAAAGACTTTTGGAATACAAATAGTTTTGGTTGAGTTTCGGTATGGCAGAATTTTTGGAGCATTTTCGCAGAAAATGGAAACTCTGATTTTGGGTCAAAAACGAAACCGAATTTTCAATCTCTAATTTTAGTTCATGAAGGATGCATTGGACAATAAACGCAAACAAAGTTTACAACTCATTTTCTCAAAATGATGATTGTATCACTACACCTTTATCATCTGAGCTCTTCATATATAAAAATCAAAGAAAGCAAGTGCTTTGCAATCAAAGATTATGAAACACTTTCCATCATTTCCAAAATACTGTAACAAAACTCTACCATTTAATAAGGAAATAAAATGAAAATACATAACACAGTTAAACACCTAATTTCAGAAATTAGGGTCCATAGTCAATAAGGAATTCTAAATCTTTTAAGCAGCCTTGTATATACAAGGATATATAGATTTGTTTACAGGCATCTATAGATTTATATACACACTACATGGTTTGTTAAAATTTAATTCAGCTAGAGAATGCATAATACATTTGAAAATTTACTTTCACCAATTACAACCTATAAAATAACTTTAAATTAAGTTTTTGCATAGCTCTGTAAATGAAATTATTTATGCTTTACAAACATATCCTAGCATACTAAGCACATTTAAGCTGGAAAATGCTTGACACAATTAAAAACAACTCTAAGCAATACCTGCCCATAGACAGTAAGGCTTATGAATTCTTCTGTGCAGCCCTGTACAAGAGCTATAGAATTGATACACAACACATAATGTACTACAATTTGGTTAAGCTTAAAAACAGATACTACATCTGATAATGCACTTTCAGCAATTATTGCTCATGGACAGTAGTGTAACTGAATTTTATTTTGTGTCCTTGCAAATGAACAAGTAAATACTTATGCACTCTATATTCTACAGCAAGCATCTTATAATGCACTTTAGCAATGTACATCAATTTCATTATTTTTGAAATAGTGTAAGTTCATTACATGACACTGCAAACAATTTTTCCCCATAGACCATAATGTAATGGAATTCATCTGTCCCTTTTAAAGAACTATAAATGTTACATACTACATTTTCAATAAGGAATGTCCTATGGTAATCCTCAATAATATATACTGAGCTTATGCTCATAAAGTGTGTTTACATGAGTTAGAGCACGAAAAGACAAATCAGTCAAACACCTCTCAACTATGTTGGAAAGTGTTAAAAACAGAGAAAAAGTTCTTTATAGAAAAGAAATTCTGAATGCTAAGAAAAACATGAGTACAATCATGCTTAACAGAAAGAATATTGACATGCTTAAAAAAAAAAAAAAAGTTGGACTTTCAATAATTTCAAAATACGAATCAGCTACATCTCTGCAAATTCATCCATATGTGCATCCAGGTTGTCTTCTTTATGTCCACTAATTTAGCAAATCTGTTCAAAATCCACTTCCGACATAGCTACAAATTTAAGATGATCAATCAAAACTGACTCATAGGAAAATTTTTTTTTAAGAGTAAGAGGTGCTTGATCTGGATGGTATGGATCAGTGATGTCAAAGATAAAAAATCAGATTACTTTTAGTACAGCATAGATTCAAGTTATAGATCAAAATATAGTAAAATTCGGGATCTAAAACCAGCTGAGTTTGATTGAATTCAATTGATAGAAATTTTGATGTTATCAAAATGATTGAAAAAACTTAAATGCAACCTAATGAATCCTAATACATCTCAATATTGGGTAAAAAAAATTTCAAATTAATAGAAGATTAGAAAAATATCTGAATAAAAGATTATAAGCAAAAATGTTGATTGTAAAATCAGACAACTCTTATTCCATTCCAGACAGGAAGAACAAGAGCTGTTTAAACAAGCTGGCACTTGCCATTTTGACTTTTTTTTTTTTTTTTTTTGTCTGTGAATCATTTAAAAAATGAATAATATGAAAAACTCAAGTAGAAACCACTTTTAAAATTACTTTAATCCAGTACAAAGCTAATATCAATTATTTGGCATCTAAGATTGTTTTCCTCTTTTCATTTTGTGAATAAATAAAATGTTCACTTTGAGCACAAACCCAAAATCAAGCTGGTATAAAAATAGAGCCTGTCTCATCTCTAATATATATATATTAAAATTTAGAAAAAAGTTGTTTTTTATTTTTAAATTGTTACAGCTGTTGTGGTTTATAACAAAACAAAATTCCTAATATTTCATCACAAATTAGAATAAAGATTTCCTGAAATCTAGTCATAGGATAAAGCCTATTTTTTAGAAATTTAAGTCTTAAAAATAACAAATAACTTACTATTATGTTGCTTTGGAATTAAGCTTTTCTCCATGTAATTAGACATATCCAGTTGCATCAGAAAAGAGAAAAGGGTATTGACTTTCTCTTTGTATTTTGTAACAAAACTAAATGTGTTCCACATCATGTTGAAACACAGAATTTTGGGAAGCTTTTTCAAGCAAGCCCTAAAAAAGAAAAAGAGCACAGTTTAAGGAAAGTATAAATAAATTAACCTTACATAACAAGTTTTTTAAACATTTTAAAATGGGTATTTTTAAATAAGCACAAGTATATAAAATGAAAAATTTCAAAAATTCTATTCATACAAAAATCTGTATTTTCAAATAAATATTATAGAATTAAAGACTGGCACAGTTAACAGAATTAAAAGAATTAACTATGTACAAAAAATATTTATAAGAGGGGACATTTCACAATTTAAAACATTAGAATCTGTAAATCGTCACGTCAAGTGCTTCTTTCTTTACAAGCAGTCTTTTTTTATACCACTCCTCATTTCACCACCATTCCCTTTGAACACTCTCTCTCCAACTCCCACCATCAGACTACTCAATTCGCAGCCAAAAACTCTTTCTTGTGTGCATGTCTAGTCATGCATTCTCATTGGAACACTATTGTCCATAAGCTCTTAAGAAGTAGATGGTGCTTTGGTTGGTTGGTTGGTTGTATTTATGACGGCCAATTATCTGCACGAGGGATATAGGCCCAGGGGAGAGTGCCCTTCGTGGGGGTCTTTCTAAGGGAACCTAACCCGTATTAACGCTTGGAAATCCAAGGTTCGAAGAAAACCACGAAAACTCCAAACGATTAGGCCGATGGGCGCGAATGGATTCAAACCCAGCACCTCCCATCTACCAGCTTCAAGAGCAGAACCTCTCAGCCACTAGATGGTGCTTTGGACATCAGGAGGTGCTTGGGATGCTAAATGTAACCCCCACAATGTCGCAATTACAGCTTTATTTTTAATATCAAAACTTACATCATAAGCAAAGTTCATGATAGTGTGGGGTGGTTTTATTTTCATAAAGATATACCGTAAAATACTGTTAATCTGCCCCTCCCGAACAAACCCCTCCCCCTCCTTTTATAAAAAAATTTGAAATTTTCAAAAAGTCCCGAGAAAGCGCCCCCTAAAGATCGTGGAAAAAAGGAAAATTACATCAAAAGGTTGCAAAAAAATGAAATACATCAAGTAATCGCGAAAAATAAACAAAATTTTATCAAAGGATCTCGGAAAAAAACGCGAATTTTGTCAAAGGATCATGAATAAACACATTTTGTCAAACGATTGCAGGAAGAAACACGAATTATGTCAGATCTAAAAAAATGCAGCCAAAGGATTGCTGAAAAAATGCGAATTACGTCAAAGAATCACCGGAAAACGCGAATTATGTCAGGATCATGGAAAAACGTGAATTTCGCCAAAAGATTGCAGGAAAAAATGCGAATATGTCAGATCTAAAAAAAAAATGCAGTAGGATTGCGAAAAAAAAGCGAATGTTATCAATGGATCGCGGTAAAAACACGAATTTCGTCAAAAGATGCAGAAAAAGCACAAATTTCGTCAAAAGACGCAGAAAAAACACTAATTTCATCAAAAGATTGCAGAAAAAAACACGAATTTTGTCAAAAGATTGCAAAGAAACGCGAATTTCGTTAAAGGATCCCGAAAACAACACACATTTCATCGAATTACAAAAAAAACGTGAATTTCGTCAAATGATTGCAGGAAAAACGTGATTTACCTGAAAGGATCGTGAAAAAAAAAACCTGCTAATTTCATCAAATATCCCGAAATAAGACTGCAAATTTTGTTAAAAGATTGCAGAAAATCCCGTGTAAGCACCCCCCCCCCCCCTGATTATTTTATGATTTTTCGTCACACTTGGGAGGGGGGGGAGATTAATGGGATTTTATGGTACATCCAAAGTATTATGGAAATAGAAAACTTTAGTTTGTTAATGAATTGCTAGTGGAACTAGAAGATGACTATCTGAAATAGTCCAAAGTACAATACAGTCTGCCTCAAAAGTTCAGACAAAACTAGAGATATTTAGAAGGGTTACATCATGCAAATTTTAACAAAAGCAGGAATGGTTTCAACCAACTGTTTTCCATGACCAGTACAATAATATTTAGTTTCTGTCGGTTATTTATGATGCAGAAAGCCACAAAATATACAAAAGAGAAAATTTTAAAGATTTGTAAGTTGAAATAAAAGAGTCAAATGTAAATATTACTGGCACTCAGAGGGTTCTGAACATTAAATATATGATTATTACCGTATTTTCGGTAATACCCGCCGCACCCACCGTAAGCACTGCACCAATGAAAATCTGTTTTAAAAAAAAAAGTTTATTGATGTAAGCGCCGCACCCAAGGAACTTATATTTGTACAATCTAAATTCCGGAATCGTTTCGGCCGCGGCTTTTAGAGGTCTTGAAATATCGTATAGAAAAAAGACACTTAGAGGTCTGCACAGGCCGAAATTTCCGGGCCCAGCCCGAAATTTCTAGGTCGGGACTGCCGGATGTGTAGAAAAAAATTTGGCATGGGAGTGTCCGACTCGCAGAAAAAATTTGGCATGTACCATCCCGATACAAAAATTAAAAGTTCGGTCTGGCCCATACAACAGAAATATTGGCCCGACCTGGTTAAAAATTTAAAAGTTCAGCCAGGCCCGATATAACAGCTAAAAGTTCAGCCTGAGACTGGCTCAGAAAAGTTAAAATCTTGGCCCAGCCCGACTGAATTTCTACAAAACATTGATGAAGTGCCGCAGGCTGTGATATTTATTTTTTTAATGAATCTCTATTTCTTGTATATAAATGTTTCAGTTATCATTATTTTTGTTAATCCATATTCTATGTATTGAAGTGTTAAAAATCTGAAAAATGTATACAGTAAAATCTTCTAAGATGGAATTGTATAAAAAAGAAAAAAAAAAGCGTTATAGACAAGATCCTCAACACGTTGTTCAGTTTAAAACAGGATTCTGTCATAGGCAGGTTCTTTTCATTCGTTTTACTATATTTTAATAAGCGCAGGAAATCTACTACTCTTTAAAAAGAATAAATTTTAATGTTTAATTGTAGAATAATGGCGATTTAAGAATGTATGCATTTTTTGCAAACATTTTTGGTCCAGGCCTAATTTTACTGACCTTTGAACGGACCAGGCTACGACGAGACAATGATTTTCATACGGGTTTTATCAAAACTAGGACTGAAAAGTTTGGATCGTGAAGACTAGGAATGAAACCAGTCCAGGCTCTGTGCAGAAAAAATAAGCTAGGTCCGGCCCGGCCCAATCCTTCAAGAAAAAAATAATGCCCTAATCCGGCCTGGACAGAACCTTCAGAAAAGAGTATGGCCCGGCCCGAAAAGCCGGCCCGTGCAGATACTAGAAACGCTCCTTTTTTCTTTTTCTTTCTTTCTTTTTTTTAGCAGTTCACCTATTGATAACTGTTTCATTGATTCTGTTTATGGCAGATTTTTTTTTTTGCTACATACGCATCTTTTCTTGTTCATTTTTAAAAATAATTTTGTAAGTTTTAAAAATATTTCTTGCTCAGAATTTAGACTTTTCTTTTTATCATAAGTTATTATGATGATAATTATTATGAAGATGTATATCATAAAATAATTCACAAATTCATTTTGTATTAAAAAAATCTTTTATCTCGTTACCTCTTTTTTCTACTGCATTCAAAGTTCTTTCCAAAGAAACGAAACAGAAACTATTAGCCAACTACACGTCAAGGTCATAGGGTAATGTGTCAGAACGTTCGGTCTGAGGAGCGAGGAGATGGAGTGAATTTGAAATCAAGTGTGTTTATCTTGTCAAGAGATAACAAAATTACGTTTATTTTTTAGTTATAAATGCATACTCCAGTGATTTTATAAGCGGTTCTTTAAAAATAAAGATTATAAACATGAAAAAAAAAAAAGATAAAATAAGTATTTTTGTTGAGAACTCTTCGTACGAAACAATTTTTAACCATATCAGCTTAAAAATCAATGTTTTGAAGAAATTCAGTCGGGTCGGGCCGAGATTTTAAATGTTTTCCGGGCCAGGCCAAACTTTTAACTTTTATGCCGGGCCATTAATTAATCATTTTTGTACGGGCCTGGTCGATTTTTTCTCCTATAGATCGGCTACTTCACTCAAGGGTAAACAGCCGTTCGCTGTTAATCCTATGGAAGAATTTTTTTTTTAAATACATGGTTCGCATTTCAATATGCTTAAATGATTTTTTTTTTTTTTTTTTTTTTTGTGCGTCGAATAACTGATTTTGATCTCGACCCTTTTTCGATTTTCTTTACAGATGTTTTACGTAGTATACTTTGATTTTCGGAATCAGTTTCGTAAGTGAAAGTATTCTATTAGTAAAAAAAAAAACCTCTAAACACAATCGAAAAAGTAAAAATGACTCTTTGTAGAGACTGACCTCAGCTATCCAATGCAAAAAAGATCATGCGAACAACATATTTAAAAAAAAAAAAAAATCTTTCTTATTGCATTATATCTTTCTTTATTACATTAACAAGCCGGTGTTTTTCCGTGAGCAAAATAGCCCAATATTTATATCGCGGAAGTCGTCCCACTTAATTTGTTATATTGGTCAGGACCATTTATTTTGTTTATCGCCCGACCCGGCTCATCAAAATAACTGTACTAATTCTGCTGACCCGGCCAGTTTCAAAGTTTGAATTCATTTTGTCTGGTCGAGTCGGGTACGACCTCTGTTTTAAGGGCCGAGTATATAGAGTCCAGTCCAGTCTCATACGCCCGAAAATACGGTAACTGTATTTCATTACTAAAAGATAAATAAGACTAAATTGTACAACGTAGGGTTTGGTATAACTGTACATATAATATACTAGAAAAGTATGAATGGGTATACCATAAAAGTTCAAAGAGATATGAAGCCTAAATAATATCAAATATTGCTATTCTGTATAACTTTTTTAAATCTTATCTTAATCTGTTTATGATGAACTTAATTCGGTAGTGACATTAAAAGTAGTAGACATTTAAACTTCATTTAGCATTTCATAAAACTAAATTCAGCATTGTAATAAACTTTTTTTTACAGTGTAGCTAAAACAAAACCCTTCTTCAAAGTTTAAATTTGGTATTTTGCTAAGCACACTTCAAAAGGAGGTTGCAAAGTCGTTGATGCTGCCTTGTCCCATGCCGCGTTTTTCCAAATAGGTTTTTAATTAACTTTTAAAGACACGAGCAAACTAGTTGTGAATCCCATAGTATTTATGCGATTAATTCTAATTAAATTAGTTTGTTTTTAACAAATTGACATTTATTGCTTTTATAATGCTACTGGACATTGTATAACACAAATGCATCCTTAAAAGCTGTTATCTATGCTTTAAAAGCCAATGTTACATAGAGTATGCCACCCCTATCATGTATGTCCAAACCATTCGTGTCTTTAAGTGTTAAGATCTTGACTAATTACTGATGATTGTTTTAAAAAATCATTAACAATAATGCTTTTATACTTCTTCTACGATAGGTACCTGCACCGCTCCTCAATACCTTTGCTGAGTGCAGGCATGAAAGGGGGAAATGGTAAAAAAGGTGGAAAATTTTTTCAATCTATACAATAAGGCCAAACTCGTATAATTTAGACACATTTTAAAAGTTATTCATACAATAAAATGAATTACAGCTGTACATAGGATCGTTATTTTCTTTTTGTAACTTACAAAGCATTAAAAAAAATAACAATAAATGTATAAATTCATTAAATCAAAGAAGAATATTGGAAACAGTTTGCCAAAAGTACAAATCCATCCAAATGTATCTGATGAACTTATGTGAAGTACAGAGATTAATTTTTCAAAATGAGTGCATTATTTTTAATGATTTGACTGTTTAAGACTTTACTTATTAAAAACTGTGCTAAATATATGCCCGCCAAATGGATCTTTACTCCAGAAATACATTTCCAAAAATGCATCGCTGAAATTATCCAAAAGTGTTATACATAGAATAAAATATTAAATTTAAAAAAAACCTTATGGAAACTTCCTTTCCCTAGTTAAAGCACTTAATTTACATAACTTTCAAGTGCTTATAATAAAAGCTCACCTTTTATTTGATAGTACAGCAATTCAGAAAAATACTCCAAGGATTTGAGTAGACAAAATGTCTAATTATTAAGCTATAAATAAGATATAAGTTCTCAAAAATAAGTTATTTTTTAGCAAATTTTTGGATGATTTTTGAAAAATGTTATTGCAACAGTCTTTAATGGGTATTGTACTTTCCAAGTTTATGAGCATGTTTTTATTCTTTTATTTATTTTTTTTTTAATGAAAAAAATATTTGAAAAAAAAGATTTAAGGTATATATCTATTATCCTGACGACACTTTCCATAAAAAAAAAACTATCGCCAAACTGTAACACCCAATAAACAAATGGAAGAATGTTGCAACTGGAGTTTTAAAAAAATACAAGAAATTCAAAAAACCCTACTCATTAAAGTGCCAATTATCAGTAACTTTAAACAATAAAATTTACAATATATTAATGAAAATGGAAGAAATACTTGCGGATATTTATTTATATACATTATTTTTCTTAATTATCCCTTTTGTGCATAACTGTTTGTGATGCCAATTGAAAATGATCTATTGTACATATCTATGCATCACAACATTTTTTCAATGCTTTTTCTTCTTTAATATCATGATGGTGCCATATAATGACCTAATTGCTATTTTAATTAATGAAATAACTAATAAATCCGTAAAATGACATTAAAAATACTGCTAAATGTTGAATTAAAAATCACTTGATGGCAGAACAAACACATGTAGCGCATGTGACAATGATCTGAATTTGACACCACAATCATGAAGTTTTGCTGTTAAATCTCATAGTTATGAGATAGTTTTTTTTAAATTTATTTTTTAATGGAAAGTTGTAGACGGGATGATTGAGAAGTACTAGATTTAATAATGGAAAATAAATTTTATGAGTACTTTTTTTACTTTACTGCTAACTGCTGAAGAATTAATGTATAGACAACACTAAATGGAAAGATGTGTATCATTGTTATTACACAAATATTAAAACTAGTATGTTATGACCATCCAGAACTTTCTTCTCTGTAAATAAAATCATCTGAAACAACATTAAGTGACAATCTATTCATTCTCAAGATAGAGCTATGGCAGAAACTGTGAAAAACAGAGCATAGCAACGACACCTATTGGGTGGTATACACTCAAACCTAATAAGGATCTATTTATATCAAGGTCTAAAAGAATATGAAATTTGACAAAATTCCATGCATGTTAAGGTATAGATGTAGTGGAAATCGTGAAAAATAAAGACTAGCAAAGCCACCTGTTAGGCAATTAACACAAAAACAAAATCAGCTAACTGAAATTGAAGTTTGATTAAATTACGTGCATTAGTTCATGAGATAGAGCACCCACAAAATTTGTGTCACACAGACAGACATTTTCTAAAAACAGTCAAATTGTGTTTAGGATGTTCTAAAATGTATAAATCTGCCAGAAGTCAAAAATTTTCATAAATTTTGAAAGAAGAAATACAAAACTTTCTTCTTGTTAAGGTAGAAGTAAGTAAAAATAAGAAACTTCCCACAGAACTGAAGAAAGATGAGTATTCAATTTTTAAACTAATATATACAGACAAATAGACTTTGAAAATGGAAAAATTACAAAGTGACACATTTGAAAAAGAGAAAAATTTTCTACCAACCTCTTTTTTGCATGAACCTTCTTGCCACACTGGGAACAGGGGTACATATTATCACCTTCTAAAGTGTCTTTAACAGTTATTTCAGCAATAGAATCCTGCATAATCACGAAAAAAGTTCTTATGAAAAGGCAAGCAGCATTTAACATACAATTCCACGACTATTATTTTTTTATTTAAAGAGAATAATAAAAACAGTACACATTCTGAACATTTCTTGATAAGAAGAGTTGATTTTAAATGCAGTTAAAAAAATTTATAAAAGAAAAAGTTTATTTCAATGAACATTAAACAGAATTGAAAAGAAAGACAAACAAAAGAAATCTGCATTTTTTAGAAGTTTTGCATTGCAAAGGTCTTTTTTATTACTTTAGTACAAAAAATTTCTCAATTCAAAGCAGTTTACTATAGACCAGTGTTCCCTAAATTTCAGGCTTGAATTAGTCTGTAATTGAACAAGAAAATTTTTGACAGAGCAGTTACCAACTTTATCTTATTTAATAAAATTATGTATTTTGAGTACTTATAAATGTGAAGCAGGCTTTTGAACACAGATATTGAAATAGAATTGAGATTAAATTGAAACAGAATTACAAATTAAGGATTTTTCAGATTTTTTGTCCTTTACAAGTGCTGTAAGACCTTCCTTCGTGTCAAATTTCAAAGTTGTAGGGCAACTGGAAGTATCCTATAGATTTTGAAAGTAAAACCTATAGGGTGTTTCTGGTTGATCTAGAATCTTGAATTTTGGCACAAAGAAGGTCTTATAAAACAAGTAAAAGTCCAAAACCCTTAATTTATAAATCTATGTTGATTTATTATGCGGCAAACTCATGAATTTCTATAATCAGTAACAGAATTTTTTGTAACGGCAATATAACGTAACATTATGGAACCTTCAGGGTATGAGTTCTAATCACACTTGTTCTCATTTCTTTTACTTTTTCTTATGCTCCTGTAAACTGTATCATATGGATAATCACAGGGTGGTCAAAAATATGTTAAAATTCTGTTGTATTTTTTACATCAGTATCACTGTATCACAAGGGTAATTTCAGGGTGGTTACAAATATGTTAAAATTTCTCCATATTTTCATGATTTCTTTACTAAACCACATACAGTCATTATTTAGTAAAAATGAATATTAAAAAATAATAATAATAAATGAACATCAATATTTTTTCATATGACTTTTAAAAAATATGATTTTAGACTATCAAGAATTTTGTAATCTTGTATTTATATTTCAATTTTCCAAAGGGGTTATTTTTTTTAAGAGGTAAATGACTATTTTTTTAAAGAATATTTGAACAGATTTATAACACATACATATTTATAAGGCCTTTTAAATCTGTTTTATTTTACCAATAGATTAATTTTATTATAGATATTAGTAATTATTAGAATAGGAAGGTTTAAAGAATTTTATTGAGAAAAGAAGGAGGAAAGGAGGGGGGAGGGTTATGACAGTGAAATTGACTGTGGGAAAAAATTTGGCAAATGCTGCTATGGACTAGACAAACTTTTAAAATTTCTCATAAAAAAAATCTCATAAGGAAAAGCTGAGGGGAAGAAATTAGGGACGAATATTTAGCAACTATTCAGTATTCAGCTAAATATTGAAGGCTTGTTGGCTGAATGCTTCGACCGAATACCTGTGGCCAAATATTTTGAGATAACTCACTGAATGTTGCAAGATATCTTGCCAAATAAATTCAGGATAAGAATTTTTTTTTTTTTTTTTGCAAATTTTTTTCTCTAATCCACACGGGCTACTTTCAGACACATTCATGAAGTCATTTTCATTCTTAATTGTACAACTCAAATAAGCATTTTCTTGTAAAATTCTCCAAATTCATCTAGTGGTAACTTAGACACTTATTTTTACTTTGGAGTCAATTTATTTACCACTAGTAGGCTTAAAACTTATTTAATGAGGAAGAAACTTTTGAGAACTCAAACAGTAACTTTTTGAGGCATCCATCTTATTTCTAAAATTAATGTAGTTTTTTTTTTGTTTTTGTTTTTTTTTTTTAATCTATTTATAATGCAACCATCTAAAACTTTTTCTTAAAATTATACTGGTAGAAATCAGTTAAAAGATCTTTATGATACATTAGCACCATGATTTCTAGTTTATAGTTATTTAATTTAGCGTAATGGGGGATTCCAGTAATTTCATTTCACCAGTCTCCGACAGAAGCGTTAATTATTGGTAATATTAAATAACAAATTAAATTTGTCTTGTGGTCAACATCATTAAAATTTAAGTTGTTATACCAGGGCCTGACACTATTTGTCAGTTACAGGTTCATAAATGTAAGTTATTGGATATTTGCATTACTGATAATTTAAAACATGAAAAAAGACATATCTAGTATGATATCATATACAAAAAAAGGTTTCAGTAAATAGTTTTTATAATAAAGATTAAAGTATTTTTAAAGCATAAATTCCTTATCTTTGTAAGTAAATAAGTAAAGTGTCAAATGCCGGTTCATTTTGTGTCAGTTACTGGTTTTTCAAAATTTAGTTACTAGAGTTATTCACTCTATTTATGAAAAAAAAAATTAATTTTTAATAATACAATATATAATTTTTGATAATTTTATCAACAGTAATTTTTAAATGTATTTCTACTATCCTTTCAAAAAGAAAAATAAGTATAAAATGAATTTAAAATTTTGTAATAGTGATTTTAAGAAGAAAGAATCTTTAAGGTGTCAGTTACTGGGATTTCACCCTACATCAAGTTATTAAAACAATTAAACAGATTAATAATAGAACAAATTTTTCTTTAATTCTTTTTTCCATTTTAAGATTTTAAATTATATGTCTATATATAATCAAAAGTTATTTTCTTTATAGGAAAAGAAAAAGTTGGTATTCAGCCTAAAATTTGGCTGAATATTCAAGGTATTCAGCCAAATCACTATTCGTCACATCCCTAGAAATTAGATTGGAGCAGTGTTCATTATAAGTTAAACAGAACAACAATAAAAATTCTCAAAGATTTACAAACTAAAAATTGTGAGTCTAGGTCATGATTGTATGCATGTAGAATGAAAATTGAATGTGTTGATGAACATATCTGGTTCTCTAAAGAGAAAACTTAAAGCATGTGAACTTAACAAAAATAAAATAGATTGAAAACATTCAATATTTGGCATAAAATATTTTCATTTGAGAAAATGCAGATTACTTACAGCGATTAATAATTTAAAATGATCTTTAAGATTTCAGTCAAGCTGTAAAAGAAAATTTTCTTGATCGTGGAAATTATCCTTTAAGAATAAAAAAGAATCTCAAGATGTGAAGTCAAATAAAAGGACATTGAAAAACTGGGTGTTAGTTATTTCAATATTACCAATCTATTTTTACTGTTATTTGTGTATTTATTTGTTTAATGTAATGGTAAAAAATGTTGTCTTGGAGTTATCACAAAAAAAAAAAAAAAATTTGAATGTTAAAAACTCTTTAAAAATCTCAGATACTGATGTTATATAAAAAAGTTAACCATAATGGAGATACTGTCTTGCAGATGATTTTATTTATAATTGAGAAATAATGATTAAGTCAAGAAAAAATATTAAAATGTTCAGCCAATTAGTTTTCACTTAAAAAATTAGTCAAGGTAGAGAAAATCTTTTATTGGTGTTGGCTCTTATAATCAAAATTGCACAAGAGATTGGATCATAGATATTAATTTTTAGTTTAATCATTTAAAGGTAATGTGTATTATACTTTAACTTAGAAGAAAAGTCTGTTTATTAAGTCTGATGACTGTTTAAATGCTTTAGTGGATGACAACTTTTGTAAAACTTCTGTCAATTTTTAGATCAATATTTTCAGTAGTCTAAAAAACTGGTAGTGTTTCTGCTTATTTTACTGCCGTTTCTTTTTTAAACCTGACAGTTTCAGAAGAGAAGTATCAAGTGACAATACTTCTTGAAAGGTGTAGACTCAACTGCTAAATGTCAAATCATTGCAGCTTTTCCCTATAAAAGGCTTTATTTTCAATGAAAAATCATAATTGCTCATGTAGTGTTCCAACAGAAAAATCAAACACCCCAGATAACAAGTATTTCAAAGAAATTTTTTTTCAATAGCCATGAGAAAGCATATTATATTCATGAAATTACATTATATTTATGAAATTACATTATATTTATTTTTTGTAATCAAAGGATTGTTTATTAAGATTATCAGGATATCAATGTTACACTATGTAGAGCATTTTATTCTTGGAACATAGGACTGTCACTAATAATGTTTAAATTTTAAAGGATTTCAATTTTCTGCTTAACTGACTGTAATTATTTAATTTAAATTATTTTTAAATGAAGTTATATTATTTATATATCCAACAATATTTATTTTTATCAATAAATGTGCATGTATAGGCAATAGGAAAAGTTATTTTTAAAAACCCGGTTTAAACAAAAAGTTTTTTTTTTAACCTGGTTTTTTGCCAACCCTGGTTATTCAACTCCCAATTATCAGTAACAATCCAAGAATATGATAGATATTTGTAATATTTAGATATTTTTATTCACTTGAAACATTTTAAGACTTCAGAAAAAATATCTTTTTCAAAATTATAAATTCATTAGCAATGGATCGTTTGGGTATGCTGGTTATGCACACATACCAAGCAAAAACTAACTTAAAAATATTTTAGTGAAAATATTCATTTAACAAGTTATTTAAAAAAATAATTATTGGTAAGTTTTTGAATGCTACACTAAATGTAACTAAAATTTCTACCCTGCATAACAGATTCTTTAAATGAGGGGGACCCACAAATAACAAGAATAGAAGCTGTGGGTAGGGCTAGTGTACTATGCATTCCTCCTGCTAGGTACACATCACACAACTTGTTTTGAGTTCGATGCACTCAGTTCTGTCACAGGCGTAGGTTGTGCATGGCCACATTGCACTTTTTTAAAAATTATTTTCTGCTTGCTCCTCATTTTTAATAATGCCAGACTTAAGTGAACAAGGTGCAACTGTGAAATTTAGTTCCCTGCTCAGGAAAAATTTTGCAGAAAGTTTTGTTAACAGCTTACAAAGATGATGCTATGGGGAAAACTCAAGTATACAAGTGACTTTCTCACTTCAAAATAAGTAAAATGTTGACTGATGGCAAACCTGGACATCCTTCAACTTCCAGAACAGACAAAAATATTAAGAAAGTTCATGCAATTGTGCTTGAAGACCACTGGCAGGCTACTGAAGTAATTGTGGAGTTATCTGGCCCGCTTTGTGGCAGACAGGGTATAGTTTAAGCACCATGACAATGTAATTGCTCACGCAGCCTTATCAGTTTGCCAATTCCTGGCTAAAAATTGCATGACTCCTTTGTCCCATCCTCCCTACTCATTTGAACTTGTTCTGTGCAATTTTTTTTTTGTTGTTTCTGTGAATGAAGAGGACATTGTTTTAACAACATGTTAGAGATGAAGAAAAAATTGAGGCATGAGCTTGCAGACATAAAGAGAGAGGAGTTTGAATGATGTTTCCGACAATGAAAACATCGATTAGACAAACAAGTGTATAAAATTAAAGCAAGAGTATATGGAAGTTGTTAAGGTTGTTTTGAAAAAAAAAAAAAAAAAGTAAATAAATACAGTTTTTTATGAAGAAATTCATTATTTTTGGCCCTCCCTCCCAGTGTAATGTGATAGCATTCCCCTCAACAACAGTATTGCCCTTCACCAGTGGCGTACCCAAGGGGGGGGCTGATGGGGCTACAGCCCCCCCCGAAATTTTCGAAAGTGATATAGAAAGGTGCTGATTTTTCGTCTTTCTTTTATGGAAATTTTTTTAATTTTTTTCCATTATACAGCGGACAAACCATTCTCATTAGTCCCATATTAGTCCACATTGACAACAAAGAAGAGAAAGGAGGGCTGACGGGGTTATAGCCCCCCCCCCTACTCCTCCCGAAATAGTCAAAAAATTAAATGAAAAAGTGCTTTTTTCTTACTTTTTAAAGATAAATCTGTAATTTTTTCTTCTGCCATACAGCAAAATAGCCATTCTCGTTAACACCATATTAGTCCAGGTTATATTAGTTAGGGGGCTGATGGAATTTCAGCCCCCTCCTCTCGAAATGGTCGAAAAGGAAATGAAAAAATAGTGCTGAATTTTTTCTGTCTGTTCAAGATAAATTTGCATTTTTCCCCTATCGTTCAACAGACTATGCTCTTCCTTCACTTTAGTTCCATATTAGTCCATATTGACACCAAAGAAGCGAAAGGGGGTTGATGGGGTTACAGCCCCTCCCCCCCCCCCCCCGCCCAACCAGAAATCGCGAAAAATTAAATAAAAAAGTGTTTTTTCTTTACTTTTTAAAGATAAATCTGTATTTTTTCTTCTGTTATACAGTAAAATAGCTATTCTCGTTAACACCATATTAGTCCACATTGACATCACAGCATACCCTAAGATGGGGAGGGGGCTGACGGAATTACAACTTCCTCCTCTGGAAATAGTCGAAAATGAAATGAAAAAGTTTCTGTCTATTTGAGATAAATTTGCATTTTCTCCCCTATCATTTAACAGACTAGCCGCTCCCTTCGCTGTAGTTCCATATTAGTGTACAGTGACATCACATTATACCCGAAAAGATAGAAGGGGGTTAATGGAGTTACAGCCCTCTCCCAAAAATTCGAACATGAAATGAAAAAGTTCTGATATTTTCCTTTTTGTTTGAGATAAATTTGTATTTTTCCTCTATCATTCAGCAGACTAGCTGCTCTCTTCTCTTTAGTTCCATACTAGTGCACAGTGATACCACATTATACCCAAAGAGGTGAAAGGGGTTAATGGGGTGTCCCTTTCTTAAATAGTCTAAAATGAAATGAAAAAAAAGGCTGTTTTTTTTCTTCTTGTTTGAGATAAATTTGTAATTTTTCTTCTGCCATACAGCGAAATAGCCATTCTCGTTAACACCATATTAGTCCAGATTGACATCACAGCATACCCAAAGATGGGGAGGGGGCTGATGGAATTACAGCCCCCTCCTCCCGAAATAGTCGGAAATGAAATAAAAAAAATATTGCTTTTTTTTTCTTTCTGTTTGAGATAAATTTGTATTTTTTTCCCCCCTATTATTCAACAGATTAGACACTCTCTTCTCTTTAGTTCCATATTAGTGCACAGTGATACCGCATTATACCGAAAGAAGTAGAAAGGGGGTGATGGGTTACAGCCCCTTCCCAAAATAGTCGAAAATGAAATGAAAAAAGGCTGATATTTTTCTTTTTGTTCGAGATGAATTTGTAATGCACTTGTTTTATGCAATACAACGAACTACACGTTCTGGCTAGTCTCATATCAACGCACAGTTACACCACAGTATACCCAATGAGGGGAAGGGGCTGATGGGGTTACTTACTCTTCCGAAATAATCAAATATGAAATGAAAAAAAAATTCCAGTTTTTTTTCTTTCTTTTAAGATTAATTTTTGATTTTTTTCTGCGACGCAGCTATTCTGGTTAGTCCCATATATTAGTGCACAGTGATGCCCCAGCATACACCAAAGGATTCGATGGGGACGGGGGTTATGACGTTACAGCTCCATTCCACCTCTGTAGAGATCGCAGTGACATGAAAAAAGGGCTGATATTCCTTTTTTTTCAGATAAATTTGTTTTATTTTCTGGCATGCCACGAATTTGTTTTTCCTGTTAATCCAATATCCTCCTCAGTCCTGCGACCAAATTTATTGAGACCCCAAAATCCATTTTCAAATGACTGAAATCACTGTTTTACTCGATAAATGAAAACATATATACTGAGTTCAAGAGACCTACAAATAAATTCGACAAATCTAAAAGTAGTTTAATTTAAGGATTTTTTAAATTTTTCCCATAGTCGGCGGGCGCCAAGATTGTCAATGCGGGGGTATGTTAATGCACAGTAACACCACAGCTAATCTCAAGTCGATTTCGTCTAAATCTGAAATCCGGTGCGGAAGAGTTGACTGTAAAAGTAGCTTATTAACTTTCATTTTTCAGTCGCATCTCCATGCCACACCGAAATATGGGGGTGCGGAGGGTTGAAGGGACTAAACCTCTTTTACCTGCCAAAACGGTCAGATTAAATGGTAAAAAAAGTTTACTTCTTACTTTTTAGATCAATTCAATTATATATATATTTGTCATGCATCGCACTTGTCTTTCTTGTTAGTCCCATATTAGTGCATAATGACACCTTAGCTAATCCCTTCAGAATTTTGGTAAGTCGGAAGTCAGGCACACTATATATGTGCGGAAGAGCTGACTGTGAGTGATATTCATTAACTTTTGTTTTTAACACTCGATTACTTCCTCGTATCTGTAAGATACACAGTGACTTCTTGTTTGACTGCAAAGACATCTTTGGAGTTCGGTAATGTCCCCTCCCCCCACTTATCTTCCTATTCTGTCTTAACTTTGCAGCCAGTATTTTTCATCTGGAACGGTTTAAAGTCCTCCTTATTACTTGTGCAATGCACAAATAATAAACAAAGTCTTTATTTTATATATGTGTATGAAAATATTTTGTGTATACAAAAAATATTTTGTGTTTGTTACAATATTAATTTATTGTTTAACAAGAACCGTAGCCAGAATTTAGTTTCGGGGATTGGAAGAACAATTTAATAGATTTTATGTTATAATGACTTTCTTTTAAATGAAAGTATATAAAAAAAAACCAGTAACACTTTTCAACAGATTTCGACGTGGGACGGTCACAGGATCGGACCCGTGCCCTCCCCCCTTCCCCCCAGATTTGAGACTGAGTTAAAAAAAAAAATCTGAAATTCTCAGCAAATTTTCTGAAAGGTTACAGCAGAGGGGGAAAGGAGAGGTAATCCCTTCCTGCTGCTAATTATTTTTGTTGTTGTTTGGGTTAACTCTGTTTATATTCAGGTCAATTTCAGGCTGAGTGGGTTCGGGTTAACCAGATTTCTAAAAAGTTCAGCATATTATTTCAGTTTAAAAACTATACATATAATAATAAACACAGATATTTGTATGTGTTTTTAACGCGACCCTTTGATGAAATGCAGGTTTTTATCACGACGCTTTGACGAAATTTGCATTTTCCCCGAACTTTTGACAAAATTAGCTTTTTTCCGCGACCCTTTGACGGAATTCGCGTTTTTTTTCCGTGATCCTTTGTCAAAATTTGCGTTTTTTCCGCGAGTTTTTGATGAAATTCGAGTTTTTTTTCGTGAACTTTTGCCGAAATTCGCGTTTTTTACGAAACCCTTCGTCGAAATTTGCGTTTTTTTCGCGGCTTTTTTGACGAAATTCGCTTTTTTCTCGTCTTTTTGATAAATTTCGCGGCTCATTGACGAAATTCGCGTTTTTTTATGGAAATGGTCGTGTTTTTTTGTTTTTTCGCTGCTGTTTGACGAAATTCGCTTCTTTCCGCAGTCTTTTGCCGAAAGTCACGTTTCTCTGTGGCCCTTCTTTCTGACCATGCTTTTTTTTGCGATCCTTTAAAGAAATTCGCGTTTTTTCCGCTTCCCTTTGACGGAATGCATACTTTTTTTAGCAATCCTTTGCCAAAATTTGCGTTTTTTCTGCAGCCCTTTGAGGAAATTTGCGTTTTTCTGCGGCCCTTTGAGGAAATTTACGTTTTTTCTGAGGTCATTTGCCGAAATTCACGTTTTTTTACGCAATCCTTCGTCGAAATTCGCGTTTTTTTCTGCCGTCATTTGCCGAAATTCGTGTTTTTTAATGCAATCCTTCGTCGAAATTTGCGTTTTTTCCGCGGCTCTCTGACGAAATTTGCGTTTTTTTTCCGTCTTTTTTTATGAAATTTGCGTTTTTCTGCGGCCTTTTGACGAAATTCACGTTTTTCTGTGTGCCTTTGACGAAATTCGTGTTTTTTCAGCTTCCCTTTGACGGAATGCGTGTTTTTTTAGCGATGCTTTGTCGAAATTTGCAGTTTTCTGTGGTCCTTTGACGAAATTCGCGTTTTTTCTGTGGTCATTTGACAAAAATCGCTTTTTTGCGCAATCCTTCCTCGAAATTTGCGTTTTTCGCGGCTTTTTGTCGAAATTCGCGCTTTTCTCGTCTTTTTGATGAAATTTGCGTTTTTTGTGGCCTTTTGACGAAATTCACGTTTTCCCGTGTCCCTTTGACGAAATTCGCGGTTTTTGCGATCCTTTACGAAATTAGCTTCTTTTTCGCAGCCCTTTGACGGAATGCGTGTTTTTAGCGATCTTTTTTTCGAAATTCACGTTTTTTCCGCAACCTTTTGATGAAATTCGCGTTTTTTCTGCGGCCTTCTGACGAAATTCGGGTTTTTTCTGTGCTCATTTTGACGAAATTAGCGTTTCCTCTAGAATAATTTGACGAAATTCACGTTTTCTCCGCTATCATTTGACGAAATTTGACTTTTTTTTCGCGATCCTTTGGCAAACTTCGCATTTTATCTGCGGTCGTATGACATAATTCCGGTTTTTTCCTTGATCCTTTAAAGAAATTGGAGATTTTTTTTGCAAACGATTGACGAAATTGATTTTTTTTTTTTTTTTTTTTTTTTTTTTTGCGAACGATTGACGAAATTGATTTTTTTCGGCGACCATTTGTCAAAAATCGCGATAATTTTTTAAGTCCAAATTTTCGGACTGATGACCGAATTTTTCAAATTTTCGGAAAATTCGGAACAAAATCACCCTTGCACCCCCCCCCCCCCTCTGGCTACGGCCTTATTGACAAAAATGATTTCTGTTTATAACACAATGCAACGTGTTTCGTAAGATTTAGAACATTATGAAAATTTAAGTCAGCCCCCCCCGAAATAAAATCCTGGGTACGCCACTGCCCTTCACACATCTTATTATTATGTCCAGAACATTTAGTGCATCATAAGTGATGCTATAATGGTCAGAGGTCTCATTATAGAAGGATTTTCTCTTCATTTTTTGCTGTAATGCTTTTTTCATTTTCTCTGAGTGATAAAAGCAGCATTTTGATTATGATGCTAAACTGTCTCTCTTCTGATACTGATAGTGTCATTTTCGCTCAGTGGTTTTGCAGTGATGCTGCTATTTGCCTTTAATTGGCTACATTTGTTAGTAAAGAGCAGATAGAGATTGAAATTAACCAAAAAAAAAATTTTTTTTTTTTCATTGTACAAGATTTGATATGTACTCTATTTTAATTTTGAAAGAAGAAAACTTGCAGAAAGAACAAAAATTGAGAAAAAATGTAGACTTTGAAAAAAAATTTCTAATTTCATTTTTAGCTATAAAAATTAGGTTAGGCATTCTTTTCTTTCTTTTCAAAAGATACATATGTGAAAACATGTTCAATAATGTATCTTTATGATTTAGAAATCAATAGCACAACCACTGGAAGAAGTTTCACCCGAGAAGTTTTGAATCATCATTACTCGCAAAATGCACAATTTCACTCTTTTACTTGTTCATGAAGTTTTTTAGTAAACAATTTAATGCAAAGCACAAGCAGCCAAAATAAACGTAGCATTCAGCTGCTCTAAGGCTTCATGAAAGGATCCTGTTCTTGAACAGTAAAAGAAAGATTGAGAGAAAATAGTAGTAGTACCACAAGTAACTTTGCTGCTATTTTTCCCTCATCCTCTCTTTCATTCATTTTGCATTAAAGAAACTTGCTTATGAAAACTTGAAGCATCTGTAAGTTAAAATTTTCTGACTGTTTATGCTGTCTTTTACACACCATGAATTCATCTTAATAAAACTGTTTTTGTGTGATAAGTTTTCAAATTAGTTAGTTTTGTTATTAGTTTTTAGGGATCAAATGCCCTGGGAAGGGTTTTGATCCTTAATCCCATCCCCCACTTGGTTAGTATAAAAAAAATGACAAAGAATTGTGGAGGTATGATTTTTCTGCAGATGGCTTCTGTAGCATACCTAGGTCCAAATAGCAGGATACACCACTGGTGTTCATATGATTATTGTGATTAGCTGCCAAGAACTGTAGCATTTTGATCCATGGTGGAGCACCCCAAGGTTATTAGACATATAAGGTTGGCTCGTCACTAAGGACTCCATCCCGCCCACAGGATCATACGTCACAAGAATCCAAGAATCCTTATTTTCCTGTCTACCGTAACCCGTGTTTGCTTTGTTTATGTTTGTTTGTCCAAAATATTTTTTTTTAGATTTGAAGACAAATACATAAAAACTTGAATTTGAAGTTCTCTTTTAATATTTTATTTCATAAAGAGACATTCAATGAAAAGAAAGATATTTGAAAGAAAACTGTAGAACATATATCATCAAAAACATCCAATTTAAATATAAACAATAAGTTAATAACTTCTTTTTCTAAATTTTTAATCTTTATCTGCATAAAATATTTAAATGCTAAGTCAGAAGAGATGAAATCATTAAGAAGAAAATTAAAATTTTGCATTAGGGATTGTGTAGAAAAAAAAAAAAAAAAGAGAAAAACTATTGTATAGTTGTTTAATTTTTCATTAGTATTTTCTTTATTATATAAAATCAAATGCTTTAAATTGAAAATAATATGCGAACAGTCGAATTGTTGTAAATATTATTTTTTAATTATTGATATATTAAATATAAAAAATTGATGGCATTAATAATTATTGTAAGGGCTAATTTCTCCCCTCCCCCCACACACCCTTTCTCTTCCTTTGTATCAGCCTCTAGAAATAGCCAATACTTGGTTAAAAATAAAAAAAAACCTGTAGGAAAGTACGTGTTTTATATATAGTACAAAGTCTCAAATCCGGACATCTAAAATCTGGAATTAAAAATCCAGACATTTTCGTAATTGGCGTTTTTATTTTTGCGAAACATAAAATAAACCGCTAATAATGACATCAAACAATTGCTAAAACTTTGAAAATCACAGAGGTAAAATTTATTATATTAAGCTAAAAGTTTTAAAGCGAATTCCTTTTACGAATATCAAAAAAATCTCTAAAAATCACATGGGGAAAAAAAAATCTTAAAAAATTAAAAATCGCAGCACGAATTCTGAATAAACTTTATTAAAAAGAGGCCATTTATAATACTGAACTTAAGGATTAAAAAACCAGATTCCTTTTACTAATGCGGAAAAATCACCGTGAAACAAGAAGAAAGAAAACTTTAAACATCTAAAGTTTGCAGAGAACATAATTTACTATAGTGGACAATACCGTTGTAACTGGAATTCCTTCATGAATGCCAAAATAATTGCCTCAAAACACAAAAAATCGCATTGCAAATTGCCCAAACTTCAAAAATTGCGTAGGATAAAATGGACTAAACGATTAAAAATGAATACCTTTTGCGAATGTCAAAAAATTGCCTCTAAAAATGTAAAATTCCCATAAAAAAGTTGCAAAACTTTCAAGAAACGCTATAAGAATTCCGAATAAACATTATTAAAAAGAGGACAGAATTTACCATATTAAGGCTGTTCTCAAATCCAAAAGGGCAACTTTCTGACATAAGTTTTAATTTATTTTTGTTCAGAAATGCATGAAACTAGCAAATGTTGTTGTTCAGACACTGTCATCGAGCTGTTTTTCTGGTTTATTTTTGCAAACGCAACAGATATTTTGGAAAATAGTGTCAAAGTGGGTGATTTGAACCAAATTTCCACTCGACAGAAGAATAAGCACTCAAGAAAGGTTGAAAAATCTGTTTGTCACATGATCAAAATTGCTTATAACTCAATAGGTAATTGATTGATGTAAAAATGGAAAACAATTCGATTCCAAATCATTTCCATGGTCACGCTTTCCAATTTTATAATCTTTTCATTAAAAAATGAATTCATAAATGTGTCAAAATGTTTTGCGCCTATTGAGCAGAGCAGTTAAGAACACCCTTAAGCTAAAAGACTAAAATTTGGGAAAAGTGCCACATGCGCAAAGAAAGAAGGAAAAAAAAATCTAAAAATTTAAAAATCGCAAATCACAAAATTTATTGTCTAAAACATTGTAACCAGAATGCTTTTCCGAATTGCAAAATATCGCATTGAAAATCCTTAAAAATTCACTAATCACGGGGCTAAAACTTTGAAATCGAATTACTTTTACGAATGTCAAAAAATCGCCGTATAATGTAAAAAGAAAAAACCTCTTAAAATCACTTAAAAAATGCGAAACATTGAAAAGTCGATGTAGGATTTCTAAATAAACTTCGCTGAAAATAGGTCAATATTTATTATACTCAATTAGAATATTGTAAAATCAAAATCCTGTTAGTAATGTAAAATATTTTTCACAAAATTCATAAAAACGTTAAAAACCACATAAAAAATTAAATTAAAAAAATATTTGTAATTATGATGGGTTTTTTTACCTTTTTAAAAACACATATTCCCCAATTAAAATATCTGCTTTAGCATTATTTTATTTTCTTTTAATTATTAATTAATTGTTTTCTTTTTATTATTAAAATGCTTTCCAATACGTAAATAATTCGCCGTTGAAGGTCGATAAAGTTTTCATTTTTTTAAAATTATACAAATGATCCAAAATTCGAAAAAGTCCAATCGACGAATTCTGAGGGATTCCGAATTTTTTACTTTTCTCTTTTTTTCAAAAATGTTTTATTTGTTCCCCAGTGTCACTGTAAAGATTTTAAAACTTATTAATTTTCTTCTATGTAGTTTTAAAACAAAGGTCTCGTATTTCTTTACACGTGCAAAAAAAGTGTTAAAATCCCCCCCCCCCCCCACCCTTAAAATTGCATAACAATTCAACTGTATATAATGCTATTAGTACAAGGTAGATTCTAAATGTGGATTCTTGTGAAGTAGTAGAGAGAGACCCCTCTGATTGGGTGAAAAATTACGAGCCAACCTTTAGTCTAATAACCTTGGAAGCACCCTACCTTGTAGCCATACCCTGCATTGCATTGCAGAAAATGGAAGTTTTCTTTCCCCAAACAAAAACAGAGAAACTGTAAGTAATGTTAAAACACTAATTAGTAACTTAAAAATAACTTGTAAATGATTTTGAACAAAGTAATGTGATCAGTTATGATAATAGGATACTCTCTCTCTCTCCCACATCCCTTACACATACATACTCCAATTTTTTTTATTTTTTTTTGGGGGGGGGGGTGGTGTGAACATGAAATTGATGCAAACTTATTGTAGTGTAAAACATATCTTTCAGAGAAACAAACAAAACCCAAATTTCCACTCTACCAGTTTTACAAAACATGACAACGTTACAATCAATCATTCATTTCATAAAAATATAGGATGGCTCAAAGTACTTCAAATCAGTATCATATTACTCATTCTATGCATTAATCAGCGTTCAAAATTCTTGGTGATCCGCTGGTCCAAGATCACTAAAAATTCAATCGGACCACTAATTTAAAAAATTTAGTGGTCCGAAGGACCAGTAACTAACAGTAACTTTTTCCCCTCTTTGACAGGTAAACGTAAATTTTCCCATCCCTGAGAAAACTGCAACCAAACATTACAATAAGCATAAAATTTGCATAAAAACTTAGTTAAAATAAATAGACGGAAATAAAAAACATAATAATTTCAGTTTTTGTTTATGTACTATTTATTTAATTTTTAGCAAATTATAATTTTACATTTTATTATGCCGAAAATTTTGGGTAACTGAAAGGAAGTTTGGTTTATATTCTCGGAGGAGGAGAGGGGGGGGGGGTCACTCAAAGGGTTAAGGTACTTAAATAATTTTATGTAGCAGTCCAGTGACGATGTCTGCAGACCAGTAAACTCTAATGTTTACTGGTCCTTGGGATCAGGGATTTTTTTTTTTTAATCAATTCTACCGCTGAAAATAGTCAGGGTTGCAAAATCGCTAAAAAAATGTCGGTCATAACAAAAAAGATGATAGATGATCAAGGGAGAATATGCAAGGGATATACAAAAATTCATTCAATTTCATTATAAAAATTAACATAAGGTTAACAGATGATAAGATTAAAAATTCAAAACAATATTCTTGTATTTAATAACATTTGTTATAATACTTGTCCCCAAGCAGCATTAGCGATAAATACAAAATATTATTTTGTCTTCAAAAGCATCGGTAAATTAGAAAAATTTTGGTTAAAAAAAAAAAATAGATCTATTCAATCTATCTTTTAACATGCTTTTACAAACAAAATACCAAAGTTCTCCAAATGTTATTTATGAAAAAAGAGAGAGAGAGAGAGTTGGAGGGGGAGGGAAGAGAAATTTTTAAAAAGCAAATAGTATAAAATTTTGTAATGATAATGATTCTGAGATTCATATAAATATTAAAATTGATCTAAGCCCAATAAAAAACAATGATGTTTTCAAAACAAAATACCAAAAATTTTCCAAACGTTATTTCTAAAAAAAGAGAGGGGAAAGGGAATTTGTAAAAAGCAAATAGTAAAAAAATAAACAAAAACTTTTGTGCATGCATGTGGCAGTAAGTAAAAAATACTGCATGTGTGAGCACTGCATGCCCATAAAGCAAAAATTCAAAACAATATTCTTGTATTTAATAACATTTGTTAATGCTTGTCCCCAATCAGCATTAGTGATAAATACAAAATATTATTTTGTCTTCAAAAACATTGGTAAATTAGAAAAATTTTGGTCAAAAAAAAAAAAAAAAAATTCTATTCAATATGTCTTTTAACATTCTGATAAAGCAAGTTACTTTTTTCCCTCTCTGACAGGTAAACTTAAATTTTCCCATCCCTGACAAAAACTGCAACCAAACATTACAATAAGCATAAAAACTTAGTCAGTTAAAATAAATAAACAGAAATAAAATACATAATTAATAATTTCAGTTTTTGTTAATGTACTATTTATTTAATTTTTAGCAAATTATACTTTTACATTTTATTATGCCGAAAATTTTGGGTAACTGAAAGGAAGTTTGGTTTATATTCTTGGAGGAGGAGAGGGGGGGGGGGGGGGTCACTCAAAGGGTTAAAGGTACTTAATATAATTTTATGTAGAGGGCCAGTGACGATGTCTGCAGACCAGTAAACTCTGATGTTTACTGGTCCTTGGGACCAGTGACTTTTTTTTAATCATTTCTACCGCTGTTAATAATATGAAATACCCATTAAATTCTACTCACGGGGAAAAAACACACACACACGCACACACACTTTGGTCTATAAAACTTTCTGGCATTTTGAATGTTAAAAACAAATTAACACAAAACAGCCAAAATCAATAATTTTTTTATGGTGAAGTAAAAAGCACAGAAATGAAAGTTAGCATAATTATGGCAAATCCAATATTTCCACAAGTATATGAATACATTTTTATAAAATCAATTTTGAAAATTGCAAAAAAAAAATAATTCTGAAAGTTTTTTACATTCCTTTTAACTTACTTCATAAACATTAGTGGATCATTCATTAGCAAGTTAGGCTATAAAAATACTAACAAAAACAACTGAAAGACATATAAATAAAAACAAATCTTTCAGTCTCTTATTTTAGATTAACTGTCAAGGATTATTGCATTTTGACCTGTGGTGTTTTTTTTTTTTTTTTAAACCTAGTTTTTCCAGAATTTTCGATAGTCAACAATATTTTACTTTGTATGTCTTGGCATATATCTTAGCTTTAGATATAAAATTTTAAAGCTTTCAATAAATATTTTACATGCATAGCTATCATTGTTATTAAGAGCTTTGATACTGTTTATTATTATTTAAATGTATCCTAAAATATTGTAATGAGCATAATCTTGTTTCTTTTAGTCAATTTTGAAATTTAGAAGGAAACAGACTGCTAACTGACAGATCAATAGTTGGTGGTTTACTGTTGCATAGCTAAGATTAAATTTTTAATTTTAAAAACATCTGAAAAGAAAATGGATTGTAAATGTCAATACTATACACACTAAAATAACCATGTCAAAAATGAAGTCATGGTTAGCGGGAGACAATTATTTTCATTCTTAAAAACAAAAAATTACCTTGATTGCCTGAAAGAAAACAATTTTTGATGAGTGGTAATTCTTAAAGATTTTAACACTACATATAAAATTAAGTATATATTTTAGAAATATTTTGAGAACTAAGAAAAAAAGACATCCTTTAAGAAGAGTACACAGAGAAAAGGAGTTCAAAATATCAAATATACCAAGGAAATATTTTAAATATATGAATGCATCCAATGCCCATAGGCTTAACATTAGTGAGTGGCAATAGCCTTAAGACAATTTAATAAAACAAAATAAGGATTTGCCAAAAAATCCTTGCCTCAGGCATCTATACATTGAAAAATAAAATCATTTTTTGCCCACCAATGAACATATTATTATTATCTTGCATAAATGCATTCACATAACTCACCAGTTCAGGTGTCATCTCTTCTAATTTAGTGATGAGATTTGAAAAAATATTGGCTGTATCTTTCTGTTCTCCAGTGTTTAACAACTGATGGTCCATCGTATACATTTTACAAAACCCATGCAGATTGTAAGCCTTTCTTTCACTTTCCTGCAAAGAAAAAAAAAGTTTCTAAATATGCAGTAAGTACGAGGGGTCTCTCAATGGGGTGTAATCTCGTACAACCGTTCCTGTAATCAGTGAAATCATACTGTAATCAAGTCTTAATCATGCGTAATCATGTCATCACATGTAATCGGTGGTAATCAATGAAATCTTAACGTAATCACATGTAATCAATATAATCATAGTATAATCATGTATAATCAAGTGTAATCTCGAATTAAAAATCTCGAGAAAAATCTATTTTGTCGCCATTCTGTCTTCTTCCTCTCGCTGTCTTCAGTTTAGACGGAAGTTGGGGAAGGCGGGAAGGCAAAAGCAGAAATGAGAAATGCCCTCGGAAATGGCAGAAAAGCGAGCTCACATATGAGGAAAGAGATAAGCTAGATAAAAAAGTAGTCTGTGTGTGTGTGGGGGGGGGGGGGGGGGCTTTCTCAAGAATTTGTGTTTGATTTTATTCAAAGAACGGTCATCACATTAGCGGTCGGCATGGGGCCATCGTAATGGAGGGAAACTTTCAAATTGGTCGGCCCGGCAGCATTAGGACATATTTTTAACGGGCGAGCTGGGGAAACAACAACAAAGAAAAAAAAATCTGCGGGCTGTCGAACCCGATTTAAAAATTCAAACGAAACCGATAAAATATGAATAATTTTCAATGGATATGACCAGTGTTGGGGCAGAATCTGATTACAGAGTAATGAAATTATTAATTAAATTAAAATACATTATAATCACCTCATAATGCAATTGATTAACACGCAGAGCACTGAAAAGTAATTTCATTTTAAGCTTTTGAATTGTATAACCCGATAATTGTCTAAAGGATTACAAATCAATTCTTATTTAACATTTTAAGATTTAATTAGGTTAATTTTAATCGATTACGTGCAGATTTCGATTACTCTTTTAATTATATAATCTAATTAACCTGCAATGTATTAAAAGATGATTTCAATTACGTTTTTAATTGTATAATCTAGTTAACCCGTAATGGATTGTAGGTCAATTCCAATTATATGTATTTTAAATATAACTTAGATTACATTCTAATATATTACAAGTTAATGTCGACTAAGTGTATTTAAAATACGCGGGAGATGAGAGGGACCGCAAGCAAATTTTTTAAATCTGATATATATTATTTATAACATATAAAAAAAATAAAGATAGGAGGAAGTGATAATTGTCACCCGGGGGGGGGGGGGGGGGGGCAATTTTCTAACTTTTTCTGGGTAGTAGTTTAGGTAATAGTTTTTCTAGAGGGCAGAGGGGGCGGCACTTGCTCGGGCGTAAGAACGAAAGGCCAGGGCCGAAACTAAGGGGTGGCAGAGGGGGCATGTGCCCCGGGCGCCAGAACAAAGGGGCGCCAAATGAAGGCTTATACCTTTGGAATGGATCATTTTCTTCTGGTGGACTGATGGCTTCTATTATTACGAAACAGCCATTATAAATGAAATGTTAGGTGAAGATGAAAGAGCAGTCGTAAAAAGTTAGAACTCTGATTTTCTGGTCAAAATGGAAAAAAAAAATGGCCATAATTTTTTTTTGCCAAAAAAAATTATGGCCATTTTTTTTCCCATTCTGACCAGAAAATCAGAGTTCTAACTTTTTACGACTGCTGTTTCATCTTCACCTAGCACTTCTTTTATAATGGCTGTTTCATAATAATAGAAGCCATCAGTCCATCAGAAGAAAATAACTCGGTGAAAGCGGAAACTCGGTTAAGCAGGACTCGGATAATCGGGACTCTAACTGTATATTTTATTTTTAAAATGATCTTTAGAATATTTTTGTTGGTGTTGAGAGGGGAATGACCCCCGTGACCTCCCCCTTGGATCCGCCATTGTAGATTACGTAGTTCAGTATTACATATTTTAAGATTACATGTTTTAAATTTTTAAATAAGTCGGCTATTAGAAAATTAGTAAAATTCTCTTTGTAAATATATTTTGTGGAAGAGGGGGGGGGGGGGCGCCAAAATCCATGCTTGCCCCGGGTGTAAAAAAGGTTTGTTTCGGCCCTAGGCGAAGAGAGCGCCAAATGGAAATTTTGTTTGTCGTTTGATAGAAAAATGTATATATATATGGAATTTTGATAAAATTGTCTTGCAGTTAAAAAATCCAAACACGTAAAAATAACTAAAAGTAAAATTTAAAAAATATGCAACGAAAATAGAAAAAAAATCATTTAAAACTATTAAAATGCAAGCAAGAACGTTTTTTAAAGAACGCTCCCATAGGTTTAACATTAAGGTTGCAGTCAGGTGCGGTGCCAAAACTTGCCCTACGGGGGCATAGTATTCCGACAGGGGGGCCGGATTAGAGTCCTGCGTGGGTCGGGCATATAATATATATATATATATATATTTGGGTGGGGAGGGGAATGGGTAAAAAAGCGCAAATTTTCATGTTTTAATAAAAGATAATCAAGGGAAAAATTAGTTTAACTCACGGATTATTTTGAGAGCATAGAATCCTGCGTGGTTTGGGTCATACCCGACCCGAACCTGTAAATTATATATCCACTCAGCCTGAACCAGTTTAAAAAAATTAGTTGGATTAATTGATCCTAATCTGACAAACTTCGACCCAGAACGGACAAGTTTCAATCCGAACCCAATCCCACCCCAAAACTGAAAAAATAAACATAAAAATCCACAATGGAATAATGGAAAAGTAGCCTACAATTGTATTTCTAGTATCAATTATATTTTTTATGAAGAAAAACAATATTTCTGTATATGTGCTCCTTGATATCCAAGTAATATAATGTTTCATTTTTAAGTATATTTTGGAGAATATTTTGAGAAATCGGGTAGAATCGAACCCACCCACCAAAAGCAATTTAAGTTAACCCAACTCGAAAAATATAAGTCAATTCGAACCTCTCTGAAAAAATATTCAGTTTAGCCGGATCCGATTCAAACTATCAGTCGGGTTTAGTTTTGTTTGCCCAACTCGATACAGGGTAGATTCGAACCCGAAACGAGATCTGAGCACGACGAAAAATTTCATCCTCCACATTTCGAACCGAACCCAAAATACTCGAACCTCTTAATTAAAAAAGTATATATATATATATCCATATGGACTTTACCCTGGTGACGTCAGACGCGGGGAAACTGAAGAAAAACACCAATAGGAGTGAAGAACATTTTAACACTGCTTCCCCTTTGTCCAATAAACAGTCTCTTTCGGCGGGTATCTCCCCACAGAGGCGTGGCTGTTGCCATTTGTGGGTAAAGTCCATTGTAATGCAACTATGCTAAAGTAGTGCTAAAATGAATGCAAAAATGAATCAGAAAATAAGCAGTTTGGATTGGAATACACCCTTAAAGGTCGGCCTGAGCCGATAAAATTTCTACAAAAAATTCAGATTTTTCTTATCATATAATTACTTTAAAGAATACTGCATACATATTTATGGGATAATTATGCAGTACGTTTTAAAATTAAGATGTGTTCGCAAGACAGAAAATACACAATAGCAACATTAATGATTACTTAGATTCTTAGACGTTTCAACATTCAAATAAGGATTCATTAAAAAATTAATGTAGTTTAGAAAAAAAAGGATAAAAAAAAAAAAATCTTTTGAAGCTGTATAATAAAAAGTAGATTCGTGAAAATAGTTCACTGGCCGTTATTAAGGGGGCTGGTCTCTCAGCTTCCGATTTTTCCCTCTCTAATGTAATGTCTATGTACATTTGATGCATTCGTATATTTAAAATATCTCCTCGAGAAATTAATATTTTTAACTTCTATTTTTTGTGTGCACTTCCTAAAAGATGTCTCTTTTCTTAGTTCTCAAAATATTTCTAAAGTATAGAGTTAATTTTATATGAAGTGTTAAAATCGTACTCACAGTTCGCCCGCTTTTGACACATAAAATATTAAATTCAGCGTAGATTTTAGAAATATTTTGAAAACTAAGAAAAAAAAGGAGATCCTTTAAGAAGAGTACACCGAAAAAAGATGTTAAAAATATGAATTTCCTCAAGAAGATATTTGAAATATACGAATACCTCAAAAGTCCATAGACTTAAAACATTACGGAGCAGAATTCCAAAGCTGAGTGACCAGCCCCCTTAAGGCTTTCCTCAAATCCAAAGGAGCTACTTTGACACATTTCTTAATCCATTTCTTCTCGGAAACTCATAAGATTGGCAGGTGTTCTTATTCAGAAACTAGTAATCGAATGACGTTTTTTGATAAAGGCAATATATCTTTGATAATGTCAAATTTAGCGTTTTGAATGAAATTTCAGGAAGCGACTGCATGGGAAAGGAAAAAAATATGCAGCCACGTGATAAGAATCTGTTATAACTCGACAAGTGATTTATTTATCCAAAAATGGAAAATGCTATTAGATTCCAAATCCCTTCAGTGGCTTGTCAATTTTATACCTTCACAGTTAAAAATTAGTCAGAAAATGTGTCAAAGTTTTGAGTTGTTGAGCAGTGAATTTGAGAACCACCTTAAGGTATATTTCTAAAAAGTACGTTAACAGAAGTTCATTAAGGCTATTAATATTTTTACGAAACACATTGCCTACACTACACATACTGAAAACAATTCTGGCCCTGCTCGACCATGTATAAAAAGAAATGCAAGCCTGATCTCAGACCAGCACAAATCTGCTAAAAAAAATAAAATAAAAGAGCCCAGGTCAGACATCATGTAGCTCTCTGATGCCAATCTCTACATTGGACATGTTGCATTTCTGTATTGATGTTGTCAAACTAGCATTGGTTCGTAACGCACATTTATACTTATTCTCGCGAAAGCCATATTCTATGAAAATAGCTCATTTTGTCGGCTTCGTTTAAATTTTTATATCTGGTCGCAGGCCTGTTAAATTTTTTTATCAGCCCAGCTGGTACGTGCAATTTTTTTACCGGACGGACCCGACCCATTTATTTTGTTTATCGGCCCGTTGAGAAAATTGTCTTAATTCTGCTCGTTTGGCCCGTGCCGACCTCTAGGCTGAACTACATAATTAGTCTTGTCAAATAACGAAATCTAAACAATCCGAAAAAAATTCCGCTTTATACAGGTTTCCATCATAGAAAGTATAATTGTCGGTATTCTTTATTTTGGAAATATCGAGGGGAACATGCAATATTTTTCATTGAAAATAGGATTCCGTTATAGACAGATTTCATTTTCACATTTTTTACGGTAGTTGTAAAAATACCGAGAAAAATGCAAACAAAGGCGAAGTATACTCGTATTAAAAAAAAAAAAAAATGCTACGAAAAAGTAAAAACGCACAACGGTAGCTATCGACTTATTGACTTCACGTATCATTTATGAAAAAAAAAATAAAAATTCAAGTGAGAATTCTGAAAAGAATACTCCCATAGGTTTAACATTAGCGTGCGAGTGTTTTTCAACCCTTTCCGTCACTCTGACAAACTTAAATGCTAATGTTAAACCTATAGGAGCAATCTTTACAGATTTCTCGAAATATTTTAAAATTTACTGTTAAATTATCGTACACAAAATAATTTCTTTTGTATACGATTCCCGAGGTCGATACCCATTGTCGTGTTTGTTTCAATTTTGATTAGTTTTTTTAAATGAGGATAATTTTATTTTCAGAACCGGTTCCAAAAATGAAAGCGTTTGCATATGAAAAAAACTAATTAAAATCGAAATGCACAACGATGGGTATCTATCGAATCGTCCTCGGGTATTAAATGCAAAAACAAATCCTTTAAAAATATTAAAATATAAGCAAGAAATGTATAAAGATTTCTCCCATAGGTTTAACATTAGAGTTGAGTTTCTTTGTGTAACTAGTCACGCAAAGAAGCTGGAACGCTGATGTTAAACCTATGGGATTGCTCTATTGAAAATCTCTCTTTCTTTTAAATGTTTTATTTTTCTGTCTTGGAATGGCTGAGGTTGGTTAACAGTATTTACTTTTTCGATTTTAGTTGCATATATATATATAACAGTGGAAGGTTATGTTTAATTAATGGTTATATATATATGTATATATATGTATATATATATATATATATATATATATATATATATATATATATATATATAAAATGTTATTTGTCACTTTCAGAACAGATTGCGAAAAATAAATCTTCTAAAATCGAAAACGTTCAAACTAGAAACATTAAAGATCAATCTCAGATAAACTAAGAAAACAAAATTATTTAAAAATATTAAAGTGCAAGTGAGAAATTTGAAAAGAACGCTCTCACAGATTTAACATTAGCTTGCGAGTTTCTTCGCGTGCCAAGTGTAAGATTATATGAACTCAAAAACCAGATTTTTTTGCCATGTTTATTCGATTTAATATGGAAAAGTTGTATCCTGTATAATAAGCAGTTAAGTTGTCTATTGTTAAGTTCGGTTAAGTTCTTGGCATTTGTTTGACGCTTGGTTACTTTTTATGGCTTGGCTCGGCAGACAGTTCCGAAGCCAGGAAATTTTTTCGGAATAGGTCCAAACCTTGTCATATATACAAAAAAAAAAAAAAACCCCTATGAAAACAGAACCTGTATACAATGTAATCTTAAACAGAAAAATTCATTGTCCCGATTGAAGAGTTACTAAACTTGCAAATATAACTTATAAAAGGGAAACCTGTATAAAACGATTTTTTTTAGATATCTTACGATTTTGTTTTCACAAAGGAAGATTTTCGTGGTCCATTCTCAACGTTTACCTCTAAAGACAAAAAAATGTCTGATACAGAATTTTTTTAACTGCCCCTTGCTATTCCTTTAATACAGACTTTCATTTACATACATAAAATATTTTACATACGCAAACATGCATGCACACACACACACATATATATATATATATATTCAGGGCTTAATTTCTAGCAAAAAAAGTGCCGGAGCCCTAATATTCTGCAGTACTAAAACCGTAGAGTACCTCCCCCCTCCCCCACTTCAATCCGCATACTTATAGTTCATACATTATTTGCAAAATTTAAAACATCTTTTTTTTTTTTCTTTAGTAAAATAAAAATTTTAAATATATCTACCTGCATATACTTAACTGTCAACTATTCCACTTTTTAGTTTACTACTCCTTCCAAATAGAAATATTTGCCTGATTTTAATGTTAATTAATCGCAGAATTCTGCAATTATATGAGGTAATGATTATGATTCGGAAATAGTTTTAACACACACACACAAAAATATTCGATACTTTTATAGAAAAAGCGAAACACTGCTCGATTGTTTTCTATAAGAATAGCAAACAATACATGGCAATTTATATCTACAAGGGAAATGTTTGAATGTAAGACAATTTGAGCTTGAGCCCGCTCACGCCCAAAGACTGATATAAAAATTGAGTTCATTTCCTACATGGTGGACACAGACACATTACGTCACACAGGTACAAGTGTTTTGATAGAAAATAATGGAAAAACTCGCAGATGGAAGGGAAAGAAAAGGATAATTTAGGTTTCGGTTTTTCGGGAGCGGTATAACACGGGGCTCCGGAGCCCTCTATTTATGAGCTCCGGTGAATTCCGACAAATATTAAAATATTTACCAAAAACAGAGAAGTACCGGAGCTGAGCTCCGGTGGGCTCCGGCGTAAATTAAGCCCTGTAATATATTAGAATATTTGTGTAATAACAGAATTTTAATAAACTTTAAGATTGTATTTCCTTATTTATACTTTACAAAATAGCTTATGAAGATAAAGAGTAAGACCAATCTCTGTAATTGAATGTATTACTAAAATAACTTTGTAGATTAGAAAAGGATTTTAGAATCTCTATAATATAAAAAGGCTGAGTATATACACCGTTAAAAAAAAAAAAAAAAAGTTTTCTACGGAAATAAAATGTAAATAAGGGTTAAATAACCTAGATTGTTTCTTAGTAGTAACATACCATGTATTTCAGCATTTAACACACAGCTCAAACATAAATCCAGAGTATTTGTTAATGCAAATGTTACTTATTATTGTGGCATAACTATTTCAGTTATTTATTAAATAACATTTCTGTGTGTAAATATGTTTATTTGAGCTTTGCTATATTTGCTAGAATATACAGCATATACAAGTATGCTCCCCAAATGTGTATACTTTAAAGTAGAAAACGACAACTGTTTTAGAAGATATTGCAAAAGAGAAACTATTTATATATTATAAGCTTTTATTTAACTTAAAACTTCATTCCCCTATACATATACACTGTATACTCTAACCCTGTGAAAAATGAACCTGTCTATAACGGAATCTTGCCTTAAATGAAAATGAAATAAATACCATACTATTATGAAAGCTAAGTCGAAAACCTGACAAAAACTAAATTTTTTACCAATCTTTACGGTAGTCAACAGATTTGACTGGATTTGACTGTATACATATGATTTATTCAGTAAACTCGTACCTCATTCGGGAAGGGCATCCAGACCCCCCCCCCCCCCACACACACACACACACTTCCTTGCCTAAAGCTCTGTGTGTGTAACAAAAGAAAATTTTATCAAAGTCATCTTTTGACAAAGATTCTACGATTTTAAACAGATCATAAAACTTCAGAAAATTCGCCTCCTGTTTCTTGTTTGCTGATTGACAAAAAATTTCACAGAGTTGAAATAATATATCGATCATTTACTTCAACATCAGAACTAAAAAATCGCGAATTTTGAATTATGACGTTGTTGCAACAAAGAGCGTATCAGCATGTTTTAGAACAGAATAATCACATTCGGGTTTTTACAGGTATTTTGAAATTCGCAACTTCGAACAAAACATCGCAATAACTAACAAGTTCAATAAAACTTCACAATAACTAGTCCAACAATGACATTACTTTTTTCTATTTCAAGTAGGAGATTTAAATCTATTGGTGATAATTCTTGATATAGAATTATAAAATAAATTAAGATTCACGAAATTATGTTAAGTGTGCCGCTTTTGTATTCATGTAAACTCATTTTTTTTACCAGGGCCGAAACTAGCCTTTTTTGAGCCCGGAACAAATATGGATTTTGACCCCCACCTCCCCTCCTCACGCACAATAAAAGTTGTCGACCGCAGATACCCTATGCAAAAGAAAAAAAATTCTTTAAAAGTAAAAATCATTTAATAATAATTAAAATGCTACAAGGAAACAGGGGCGGATTTAAGGGGTCGCGATGGTCACAATCGCGGGGGGCCCCGCATCCAAGGGGCCCCCAAATCTTCTTTTAGGTTCAAAGAGAAAAAGTGACTTTGATCAAAGATTTTTGTATTTTCAGTTACTTTTACTACATCATTTTCATGTAATAAGTAAAATATTTTTTCTGTTATCTGTTATTTCCAGAAACATTTTAGGTTTTCCTTATCTTTTTTTCTGTTATCTATCATCAAGACTGTGAACATTTGTGAAGGGATGGGGTGGGGTTTAAGGGAGACAAACGTACTTTGCTCTGAACTAAAAAGAACCTTGTTAGAGACCTTTTACAGCTATTTTAATAGATGTAGGGCATACCAAGTTTGGGGGCCCCCGAAATCAGGATAGCATGTTATTAAACATTTGGGTCGAGTGGGTCATGTCTCTTCGACTCCTGATTTCAGGGCCCCCAAACATGATATGCAGTTTCAGAAAGCTGATATTTGAAATGTATTGTGAGTTTGTTAATTATAATCAATATTTTAGGGCATACCAAATTTGGGGGTCCCCGAAATCAGGATAGCATATGTTATTAAACATATGGGTCGAGTCTCTTCGACTCCTGATTTCGTGGTCCCCAAACATGATATGCAGTTTCAGAAAGCTGATATTTGAACTGTATTGGGAGTTTGTTACTGATTATAATCAATATTTTAGGGCATACCAAGTTTGGGGGCCACCAAAATCAGGATAGCATATGTTATTAAACATGTGGGTTGTGTCTCTTCGACTTCTGATTTTGGGGGCCCCCAAACATGATATGCAGTTTCAGAAAGCTGGTATTTGAAATGTATTGTGAGTTTGTTACTGATTATAATCAATATTTTGTATTTCTAGAGTAGGATAAACTTAAAAACAAAGGTTATCAAAATCTCTATTTATATATTCATATCTGAGAAACAGTTTTTATTTTCTCTTTTGTGACAGGGACTCGAATGAACATCACCTCCTGGTCCTGTCTTTGGCTTGGTCGGGTCCTGTACCCTATGCATATCAAAGGATATGTAAGGGAGTGGGTCGCAAAGAGAAGGGTGGAGACGGTCGGGCCTGACTAATGCAGGGACATGCGGGATAGCTTTCCCGGACACCCTTTTTGTGGGGCCCCCATGGGAATAATCAGGATTTTCATTATAGGTGTCAAATGAATAAAATTGGTCAAAAGTGATTAAAATTCATATATTTTTAAACATTTAGAAAGGGAGTGCGATTCCCCTTCCCCTCTCTGCTACCCAGGCCCCCTCCACCCACACACAAAAAAATCCGAACTAATGATTAACATTTTATTATAACAACTTATTATTCTATTGTTTTCACGAGAAATTCTTTATTGATGTTTTTATCATAACGAGGTAAGTTAAAACCATTAAATTATGACAAAATCTGGGCATTCTCTTTTAGCCATCTTTTAACAAACGTAGATATGCAAAGTAAAAGTTTGCAAACAAATACTTCTATCAACCAAAATATCATTTTTTCTACTATTATCCTGCTGGTATTTTTTCTTAAAGTTGTGATCATCTTTTTGTGATGCCCTGTATATAGATATGGATAGTAACTGGTACGAAATTTATGCATACATACAATACGTATGAAGTTTAGTACTAGCCACTTCCACATTATTCGGGAACAATTTCTATGGATAAATAGAAGGGGCGCCCCCAGAACAATGATTTCCCCGGGGTCGTAGATAGACGAGATTGGGCCCTGGGAAGGTACAAATAACAGAAGGTCGGTTATTTTTAAACGGTCTGTCACGGGCCATGTCTTTCAATGAAATAATAAAAAAATATTGATTGAAATAATCATCTTTTGTGTAAATTCTGCAAGTTAAAATAATTAACAAGTAAGGAAAATAAAATGTCAAACCCCGAGTCGTATAATTTGTGTATTTTAAATTTTGCGCAGCACTAAGAAAAGGCCTTTTCTTTCTTTTTTATTTAACTTTTAACTTGCTAATAAATTATCAGCAATAAGTAGGGCAATTATCGAGTGTCCAAGATGACGAAAAGGTAAGGGCCCCCAGCTTTAGCTGCCCCGGGGCAGCTAAAAATTATTATCTTACATCTAAACTTTTAACGGCAGGCGCAATTTTTTTTTCTCTGTACTCTGTTAATATACATTTAAATTTTAAATTATTTTGTAATACCCTAAAAAAATAATTCAGTAAGTTGATTTATTAATACAATCCTTAAAGGCCCATTCGTATCACTAATGGGACCATCAGACACAGACACTTCCCCACTATAATCTGTACCAAATCTCACAATTCTTGTCGTCTGCGGTGTGAATAATTGCTGACATTTATTAACTGTTAAGATATTTCCTTTTAAAATCTACAAACTGCTTGATTATTTATTCTGGTGAAAATACTTGAAACTATTAATAGGGGGGCTTTTCTAGTGTAACTGGTTTCCGCACAAATATTTTCTTAACATATTTGCTTTTCTACTAGTAAATCCATAGTCAACTAAATATTTTGAGTAACTCCCTTTCACTTATTTCACAATTTTCACATAAATTGAAGTTTGAAAGTAAAATTTATACGTCGAAATTTGATTTTACTTTTTTTTAGACCTTATCAAAACATTAATAAGTAATTTACATTTATACTTATGATTTTTTTTTTATTATTGTGGTGCCCAATAACATCTTATCCATAGAAAATGTTGCATATGACATTTTATGTTTTTCTACAGGGAAGCGCAAAAGGAACCGTATGTGTAAAATAATATGTAGTGTGTAAAACATAAATAAATTTAAAACTAAATTTAAATAAATTAGTATACATAGTTAATTCCACATTTCCATCATATTTTCAAGCAATCATCTCCTTTTATTATTATTTTTTTAATATCAATTATCTCCAATTTTACTGAATAAATTTTGTTTGCAAGTTTTATGACAATATCAAAATTCCGTTAATAATGTAAACTTTCTTCTCATTTTAATGTCATTTAACATAGATTTCTCTAAATGCTTTATTATTTTGTTGATTAAAGTCACTTTTATGAAAATTCATGAAAGCTTCAATAATATTTAGCGATTATTTAAGATAATTTCTCTTCTTGCAAAATTTTCATAAAAGAAAAGATTTTTTTTTTTTTGCCTAAGATAATGCTCAAAACCTTTTTATGCAATTTTTTTTATTCCTATACTTAGCAAGAAATTGTAGTAGCATCAGTGTTAGAAGACAATATCGCCTCTGTGTCTATGTATCCTGAGGGATATTGGGTCAGCTCTAAGAACAAAGATAACATATTACCTCAAGGTTACAATATAGGACTATGAATGACCTTTGAAAATAACTTTTGCCTACTGAGGTCACCTAAAATTTAACAGAAATGACCCCATCCCCATGCTCCCAGAATTCTGGAGAGATATCCGAGTAAATAGGAGAATTACTTTTTGTCGTGCAACTTGATGAGAGTAGTGATTTGTTTTCATCTATTCGTCTTAGTTTTGATGTTTTTGCTCTGAAATTTCATAAATATTATAAATCGGTAAGCATAACTGTTACTATTAATAATTTTACATATATCATGTATTCAATTCGTAAGATTGTTTCGTGCATTTCAAAATTTATTTAATAGCTCGTGAATGAATAGCTCGCTATTTAATAGCTCTGTTGTAATTAAATTAGTAGGTTTCCATTTGTATTTTTTATTTGTGTACACTTTATCTTCATTTAAGTACAATTGAACAATTTTACGAATTGAAATCTTTTGCATTTCATTTCCGTATTTAAAAAACTTCACTTTCAAGCACAAACATGAAATAATTTTCATCTATAGAGACACATAAATTACAAATTATAAATAACTTTTTTTTTCTTAACCCGATGTCGTTAAAAAACGGGATGATTGGACGACTTAGCTTTATTTGATTGAATATTAGAGTGATCCTTATTTTTGAGATTTTAAATTTTTTTGCTCTCACCCTTTAAATTTGTTCCATTATATCCAAAAATAATTCTTGTAAAATTTAATCACTAACAAATAATATTTATAGGTAGCTCAAGGAAGCATAAATTATTCATAACTAATTTGTTGTCATTTTGTTGTTTTCTTCTTCTTTTACTTCAAAAAATATCTTTAATCCCAAAATTAATAAAAATATTTCCATGTAAAGAAATTACTTATCTGTACTATAGAATGCATAAAAGCATTTGTAAATGAATTTGCTTTGTTTACCTTTATTTAGATATGAGGGCTTAAATATATATATATATATATATATATATTAATCAAATGTTGAATTCAGAGGAACCCCCCCCCCCCCTCCCGCAACATTTAAATGTCTCCCTCAAAAGGTTTTAGTTAATGGACAAAAGTGCAATTTCCCCACCGGAACTCTAAAATATTCTTGCGGGGGAACAACTGAGGATTAAAAAGAAAAAGAAAATCTATCAATTTGTCCGCCAAACAAATATCTTATGGGAGATTCTCAAAAGGTGGGATCATTAAACGTTAACTATATGTAAATTTTCAAATTTAAGGCCAATTTTTTTTAATTTTGTTTATAAATATAATATATAAATATTTTTAATAGTATGTCTACAAAATTATACACAAACATTAAAAGACGGCAACTATTCTGGAAAATTAATTATTAAAGCATGTAATTAGCAGTTGTGTACGTTACAAATTTTGGACATTTTTTCGCACGTACGTTACAGATTTTGGGCGTTGATCTTAGTATTTAAAAAATTCTTAAGACTAAGAATGTAGTAAATGTGTCTGTATACATATATATATGTATAATTAACTTTTTGTTATCCAGTAATAATAATAATAAAATCAAATGCTTTGTTACGTATGTTACTTTCAGACATAACAAAATACAGAAAAATTCTTTATGAAAAGTCCTTCTATCTTCAAAAAAGCAATAAATCAGCCTGCCATCTCTTAACAAAGTTATCAATAAATCAGCCTGCCATCTCTTAACGAAGTTATCAAAAAATCATCCGTTTCCTTTATGCATTCGTTGTTTACCATTAGAACCACCTGGAAAAAAGTTAAAATTCTTTTTCTTAATGGTACATTGGAGCAGTTAATGTTATGAATGTCCGAAATTGGCCTCTTTAGCATAAAATAATAAAATTTTAAGATATTTATACAAAGCTTTTACAAAAAATTATGTCATTTTCTGTCTCTGAATAGAATTAAAAACTCAATGTAAAAAAAAAATATATATATATAGTCAATGATAATTAAAGTTATGTTTGAAAGGCTTAAAGTTATGACTTGTGTCCAGTGTCCACCTTTTGAGAATCGCCCTTATATAGAAGGCAAGCTGCTTACATATGTTTTTAACTTTTACAAAGAGTGGTCTTTAGGGGGCTAATCAAGAAATTTAAATCTTTAAATACAAAGATTTTAAAGAGGATAAAATAAGAAAAAATGTGAATTTTTTAAAAAGTGAAGCTTTTATCATTATCTGATTTTTTAGGGAGGGGATAACAAAAAAAGAGATAAAATGTTGAGATGTGGCACGCTAGTAACGCGGCGACACTCGGAAGCTAAAGTTAAACCAATGGCACCGTTCTTTCCAAATTTTTTGTTGCATTTTAACATTTTTAAATAATTTCCCCATCCCCCATTTTTGCATATCTGAGGTCGATTTAACCGCTTATTTTCGTACTTTTTCAATGTCAGTTGCACTTTCCACTTTGGAGGACCAGGGCCGAAACTAGCTTTTTCTGTACCCGGGGCAAACATGGATTTTAGCGTCCCCACTTCTCCTACTCCGCAACATATATTTACAAAGAAAATTTTACTAATTTTCTAATAGCCGACTTATTTTAAAATTTAAAATATATAATCATAAAATATGTAATGCTGAACTATGTAATATGCTTTGTCAAATATTGATTCATTGAAATCTCGAAAACAGAATCGAAAATAATTCCGCTTTATACCGGATCCTTATGCCATATCATCATTCTTCTATGCTTTGGCATACCCCAGACAGGACAAATTTAACAATACAAATGCTGTGCTAAACATAGACATGAGAAAAATCAACAAACAAAATCCTTCATTTGGCGCCCCTTCGTTCTGGCACTCGGGACACATGCACCCTCTGCCCCGCATTAATTTCGGCCCTGCTGAGGACCTTTTCACTTTTGGAACAGCTTACGGAAAGATTTCTGAGGCAAGTCCTAAAATTATGTCCCCTCCTTCACTCTGAGAAACCCAGATAATGAAAAATCTCAACTTTTTTATAAATATCTGTCGTTTGCTTTTATTTCACCCATTTTAAAATTTCTGCTCTTCTGGATTTTATTTTTATTGTTTGTTTCTTCAGTTACATCCAAAGGCCACTCTCAGTAAATGTTTATATATAGGAACAACCGCCCTTAATCATAAGCTATCTATATAAGTAGTTGAAAAAACCTTTTGATTGTATTTTCTTTTTCTTCAATATAAATAATAAACTACAAATAAGAAAATACAATAACATAAAATAAAAAGTGAATTTATTTCAAATTTTCTAAAAATTTCATACGTGTAGGGATGAATTTTATTTCATGATAGTGACATTTTTTTTTTCTCCCCAGAAAATGTTTTAAAATAAAATAAATAAATAAGAGGTTTGAGAACAGACATTTTTCTAATCATTCAAATGTTTAGTTATTCAACAGTTAAATTTGATAAAAGGAATATTTTTTATACTTGTATACATATTCTATAGTTTTGTTGTTGTTGTTATTTTTAATAAATCAAAAGTACTGTATTGTATGAAAGGGAAACGCATAATAGTTGAACTCGAGAAAAGAAAAGAAAAATTAGAATATGTTTCTAATGCATTCAAAGAAGTTTTTGTTGATGAACCACCTAATTCCCCCAAAACTAACACCAGTTTCATTTCAAAAGTATATATGAATGATATACATGGAAAACAGTTTACCGATGAAGTGAAGCATTTCCGTCATTTTCTTAGTGTAATGGGGCAAGATCAGCACTCGGCAGAGCCAGAAAAGTGGTATAAATTGCTGGTGAATAGTGACGGTTTGAAAGAAACATTTCCAAACGTGGAAAGCATTCTGAAAATTTTTCTCACATTACCTGTATCAAATGCAAGTGGAGAAAGATCATTTAGTGCTCTTAAAAGAGTGAAAAATTATCTACGATCAACTCTTTCTCAAGTGCGTTTGAATAACCTTGCAATATTATACATTGAGTGTAATTCTCTAAGCTCTGTAAATTACGATGAAGTCATAGGCAATTTTGCTGCAGCTAAAGCCACACGAAAATTTTTATAACGTTTCTAAATATGCGTTTAGATATAGTTTAATTTAAATAGAGGGTGTCTCATCAAGACAGCACAAACTCTGCACAGTGAGATTCCTTGCTTAAAGAACATAAAACAAGACCAACGAACTATACCTCTACGACCCATAGTTTTCGAGGAGATGCAAAAGAAAAGTATGACATCAGATGGGGTACAAGGAAAATTTTTTTTATTGGAAACATGAACATTGGTATCTGCTTATGTTTTCAGACTAAGATAAGTAAAATATCCACCGTGTATATTCAGGCATGCATGCTTACACCGTGGAATGATGTCAAGCCGTCGTTTGAATCATACTTAAAAGGCTGCATCTGATAGCTATTTTTTGTGTGCAATGAGCCATTCTACGGCGTGCGAATGCGTACCTCAATATGCGCGGTGGGCAGTTTGCTCCTCTTCGTCCTCAAACATATGTAAATACCAATTTCATGTTTCCGATGAAGTTTTTCTTTTCTTGCACCGGATAACATGTTGTACTCTTCTTTTGCATTTTTCTCGAAAATTATGAGTCATAGTGATAAACATTTTGGGGCATTTTTTTATGTACTCCAAGCGAAGAATCTGGTTGTGCACAGTTTGGTCTTGGTGGGATATCCTGCATAAAGTGAATTTTGTATAATTAACAATTAATGCTTTCAATAAATTTTAATTAATTAATGACTGTTTATTGCTTTAAAATTATAAATATGCCCAATTTTTCAGATGGGGGACCTCCAAAAAAGCTCCTGTGAGAGGGGCCCCTTACTTCATAAATCCGCCACTGCAAGGAAATATGTAAACAACGCTCCCATAGGATTAACATTAGCTTGAGAGTTAAGAGCTTACACTATTCACGCGAAGAAACTGGACCGCTAATGTTAAACCTATGACAGCGTTCTTTTAAAAATTTCTCACTTGCATATTAATAGTTTCAAATGATTTTATTTTCTTCTGTAAATAGCTGAGAATGAATTCTACAAGGGCTACAATCACTCTACCAGGGAGCCAACCAAAAAATGGCAAATGCATGAACCCCTGGCAGAAGAAACCCCTTCGCCAATCAGCCAAGAAAACTGACCCAGAAAACAGCGACACATATATTGAAACACAGTCGGCCCCGCTTAATTGCATACAGTTGGTTCCACTGAAATGTATGCATTTAAGCGGGTTATGCGTTTAAGCGAGGACAGCAATTAATGTTAGCAGTATACGTTATCAATTGATTATATACCACAGATATGATAAATATTAATGAACATCATTTACCTAATAATTTAAAAAATATTCTTTTAATAATTTAGATTTTAATTATTAATTTTAAATAATTTATTATTACTCTCTATATAACAATATATGGAATAAGGTATAATGTATTATTACACTATTTACATTACATGGTTTAATTTTTCATTATAATGTATGTAAAATTAAAATGAAAGTAAAATTAAAAAAAAAATTGTTTTAAATCATACCTTTGAAAATAAATAAATTCTGCATAAATTCATTTTATTTTCCAATTATTTGTCAATTTATCACCTTTTTTTTCCCTTGTTGTTGTTGCCTACACAAAAAATCTTTTAGGGAAATTTGTTTTTTCCTACCTCGGATACTGTATTTCTCAATTTCCGGCGCTAAATATTGTTCCTTTATTCTCTTGACCATCCCGATTGTATTTTCCCCCGATTCCTGGATTTTCCAAAAAGTACCCCCAGCATATTGAGTCACTGCATGTACGACAAGCTTTAAAAGACAAGAAAAACATAATTGTCCAAATTCAACACTCCTATGCGTTTCCTAGAATTTAGATAATAAAATCTTCTTTCACGACGGTTTCTGTTCTTCGATCGTAGATATAACAAACCATTGTTACAACAACAAAAAGTTCTTCCTTTCTTCCCATTCATCACTATAACAGGAATTTATAAAATGCGGATTACTAGATTGGAGATATTTATGCAATTAACCGGGGATTGTTATGCGATAAAACGAGTATATTTAACATTAACCTTATGGGGAACGTTTTTGTTCCACGGCATTCTATGCATATAAGCGGGGTATGCAATTATCCGTAACCCGATTAAGTGGGGCCGACTGTATTACGAAAACTATGGCATCCAAGCACCATAGATAAAAGTATAAGAAACAGCAATTATAGTCATTTACAAGCATATGACTTATAAGTAAACACAAAATCATAAAGAAAACAGAATAAAAACAGAAAGTATAGACATATACAAAAATAACACATGACTTCTATGTAAACACAAAAATTAAAATAAAAACAAAATGAAAACAGTGTTTAAAGTTATTTACAAATACAAAAGGCTTAGGAATGAGGAAAATAATAAAGTTCAATAAAAGTTCACGAAGATAAACAGGCAGAAACACCGTAGAAAAAAAAGATTCTTTAAAAGCGATATTTGATGAAAGAGTAGAGTTTATTAAATTCATTGTATAGAATGCAGAGTTTTTTATAATTTGATTTGGATAACAAAACATTCTGAAGACTCCAGTTCAATGTTCTATTGCGGACAAAATTAAAACAAAAAAGCATTAAAGGACATTTGCCGAAGATGTAATGTTTGAAAACCAATGATTGAATTCTAACCGGGTTAGTGTTTAATTTTTCGATTTTGGTTGCAGATTTTTTTTTTTTTTTTTTTTTTATAAAGTTACTTTCAGTTTCACAAATTTGAAAAGAACGCTCCCATAGGTTTAACATTAGCTTGCGAGTTACTTTGTCTTTAATGTATATATATATATATAATATGAAAAACATTTTTGTATGAAATGAAAAATAAAATCTTCATTTGGCGCCCCCACCCCTTTCCTCGCCTTTCGTTCTGACGCTTGTGCCACATGACCCCTCTGCATCCCCCTAGTTTCGGCCCTGTTTTTTACTGTAAGTTTTAGCAACATTGGTCCCACCAAATTCTCCGTTGATGAAGTTTTACACTTTATCTAGTTACAATAACATCGCTCAAAACGGAATTGCTAGAGATCGGAAAAATACCGTTTTAAACAGGTATCTGCTTTAGCCAGAGTATTTCTGTGATTATCCATCCTTTCGTAATCGGGATCATGAAATGTTTCTGTTTTTAATTTTTCACAGGCTTTACTGCTACAAAGAAGGAATCGCAAAGGTCTGGATAAATGTTCCATTTTACATAGATTTTTATATTAGCGGGTATAAATTGTACAGTGTTAATTTCGTCAAACTTTAAATTTTTTTCATTTATGGCACGCTTCGTTACAGACATGTTCTAATGTCGTAGATTTAACTATAGTACATTTATGCTCTCAAGCGGTTATTATCAGTGACGGATCCAAGGGGAAGGAGACGGGGGTCATGACCCCCCTCGTAAACAACAGAAAAATGCTAAAAGTTATTAAAAAATGAAATATATCTTAAATTCTTTCAATCCCCCTCTTCCGAAGTTTGTTCAACAATGCAAATCTCTCTGACTCTTTAAACCTCTACTCAAATCAAAATTAGGTAATTTCTGATACATCCGTGAAAATATTACTAATCTCAAGAAATTTGAAAGTGCACTTATTCGGAAACTATGTGATCGAAACTGTTTTCCATTTTTCAATAAAAGCAAAGAATCTTACCAAAAATTCTATAAAATTTGGCATTTTAAACTAAATTTCTGGACGCGAATGCAAATTGTTCTCTCATGATGACATTTCTGTGGCTCTCAAGTCCTAAAAATTGGCTTAAAATGCTAACTTGACAACATTTCTGACTCATTCTTCGCATTTATAAGAAAATGGGAAATGCTACGATTTCTTGGTATCTCAATGAAATCTATATATATATATATTAACGAATACTACTGCAAATATTTTGTATTTAGGAATGAAAATGATTTCGCGAAAGTATCAGAAAAATCGTCAGTTTTAATTTGAGAATAGCCTTCAACATAAAAATTGATCATGAAGTGGTGTAACCCCCCCCCCCCACACACACACACACACACATACCCCCAAAAAAAGAGCCATGACCCCCTCTAAATTGAGTGCTGGATCCACCCTTGGTTATTATAGAGTGGATAAATTTTAGAGAATACATGTGAAAACGTCTATAATGGAATCCTGTATTAAACGGAAAAAAATAATGGTTCTGGCGAAAGAAACACGTTAAAATTATACCTGCAAAAACGAAAAATTTCGGAATTTTTGCCGTTTTAGCAGATGTTACTACTTTTTTATTCATGATTTAGTGTACGAACCCATCGTTAGGGGGGGGGGGGGACATTCCGACCCCACCCCCTTGGCTAAGCCACTGTCGGCAGAACGGTGATAGGCAAATCACCGTCCCGCTTGATACTATTTTCTTATTTTGGACAAATCTAAAAAGTTAACATGTAAAAAAAGAAAAAAAAATTGCCGTTTTAGCAGAAGTTACTACTTTTGTTATTCATGATTTAGTGTACGGACCTATTGTTAGAGGGCACATTCCGACCACACCCCCTTGGCTAAGCCACTGTCGGCAAAACGGTGATCGGCAAAACGGTGATAGGCAAATCACCGTCCTGCTTGATACTATTTTCTTATTTTTGAAAAATCTAAAATGTTAACATGTAAAAAAAAGAAAAAAAAGATTGCCTTTTTAGCACAAGTTACTACTTTTATTATTCATGATTTAGTGTACGGACCTATCGTTAGGGGGGACATTCCGACCCCACCCCCTTAGCTAAGCCACTGTCGGCAGAACGGTGATAGGCAAATCACCGTCCCGCTTGATACTATTTTCTTATTTTGGACAAATCTAAAACGTTAACATGTAAAAAAAGAAAAAAAAATTGCCGTTTTAGCAGAAGTTACTACTTTTATTATTTATGATTTAGTGTATGAGCCCATCGTTTGGGGTGAGATACAGACCCCACCCCCTTAGCTACGCCACTGTCGGCAGAACAGTGATAGGTAAATCACCGTCCTGCTTGATACTTATTTCTTATTTTGGACAAATCTTAAAAAAAAAAAAACAGATGTTTGGAAGGCAGTAAAATCGAGTAAAACTGTTAAATCATAAATTTTAGCAATTTAATCACGTGTAATCACGTATTTCAAGTGAAATCAACTGTAATCAAGTGTAAACAGCTGTAATCTAGGTGTAATCAGGTATAATCACATGTAATCTAGGTGTAATCAGGTATAATCACATGTAATCTTGGTGTAATCAGGTATAATCACATGCAATCATAGTAATCCGCTGAATCAGCTGTAATCAAGGTGATTCCGTAATCTCGTACACGATTTCTCCCATTGAGAGACCCCTCGAGTAAGTATTCTTAACAGATAAAAATGGCTGTTACATTGGCATAAAGATTTCACAAAAAATTAAATATATATCATTAACAACTTTATGACTTACTAATAAATAAGCAAACATCTGTTGAAGCTCTCTCAGTGTATTCTCACGCTTACAATTCTCACCAATCTAGAAATGGAAATATATTATATATAGATATTAAGTTTTAATGTAACTTATTTTTAATCAAATTACATGTTACAGAATAAATAATACAACATATAAAAGTATCACACAGTTAAAACAAGCACTTAAAATGAGCATGATAAACAGTTTATCATGTTGCCCCTGCTTATTTTACATTTAAAAAATATTGCAGCATTAAAAACGTGAAAACGTTCCTGTTGTTTATACTCTTATTGCACACTTCCTAATAAAGATATTATAGTAATTTTACTTTCTACTGTCCAGAGACAGATTATCCATTAGGCTGAGTAGGCTGAAGCCTAGGGGCCCGGAAGAAAAACGGCCCCGGTAATAAGATTTTCTTTCTGGCTTTTTCTTCCTATTGGGCTAATATTTAATGCAAAAGAGAAATGATGTGTAATATTCTTTGTTGCACTCATTTATAGAATTTTAGAAGTTATTAACATGTAGACTGCATTCCAAACACTACTCCAATTTCAATTTCTTCTATTTTCATAAAAAATCTTGCAACTTTTCCGGTTTGCAATATTTCATAGATTTACACAGAGCCAAGGCAAGATTTTGTTAGCAACTCTGCGAATAATACCTTTTAAAGAAATTTTTTAGTTTTAATCAAGCATTTTGTCTATTTTCATTCATTAGTTTTTAGCACCCAGGTCAGTCATCTATACTCCCCCCCCCCCCCCCCCCCTCCTACTCCTTTAAAGCCAGTCCTGTATACGTTTTGGGATGTCCTAAATATGATTTTCCTGTTTTTGGAACGATTTCTGTCTGTGTGTTAAAAGTTTGTGAGTGCTACTACAGCGCAAGAACTAATACACAAAATTTAAAGAAACTTTATATTTACTTAGACCCAGTCTAATATAATTCGAAATTAAATATTAAAGTGAATTAATGAAATAGGCCTGACATTTAAGAATTCAGAACTTGATTTAAATGTAGGGATAAAAATCTTACATTTTTATATCAACACTCACTGGATCTTTGATTCAATGTTTCTTTTCAGGATTTTGAAGTATTAGAAGAAAGTTCACAATCAAGTACTGCATCATATACAGGGCTCTCGCTAAGGAAGGGGTCGGGTCAGGGCGGGCAAGACTTCCCCCAAATGTTCGAAAATTTCTGTTACACTTGGCAAATTTGTTTAAAACTTTAGTAAAAAACTATTACACTTTCTTTTTCTGATAGATTGGACAAAAGTTACAAACAAAATTGGGAATATTATTAAGCTTTATACAAATAAGATCTATACTATGTTTTTTAATTGTGGTAACTTGGCAAACATTGAGAACTATTTATTTTTGATTCTCGATGTGCTGGCAAATACTGAAATTTGATTTGGTAATTTAAGGTCCCCCCCCCCCCCCCAGCAAATTGAAAGTCTTAGCGATGGCCCTGATCATATAAAGAACAAAGAAAATGTAAAACTAACAGTAAAACACAATGAAAATACTGGCAAAAACAAATTCTTGCATTCTAATAATTTCTAAATAAATTTTTATAAGGGATTTTAGATAATTTCATGATGATACAAATAAATAGTAATTGCCTGATGGAATGCAAATCTGTATGCAGTTTCTTTATACATTTCTACATTATCTTTTTTATATGAATGTAGAGAAAGTCGAAAAAGTTGAAACCAAAAAATACCCCAAAGACTTCGATGATTTAATTTCTGAAAAAATATCCCACTCTCTAAAATATACCCAAGAAGAAGCATGGGGTTACAATTTGTGGATATTTTTTGTGTTTTAGCGTAAACCAAACTTTTTTTTTTCATCACTAAAAAGTACCAAGATATACTTACATGCAAAAGTAAGTGACAGAAAACTAAAATTTCTAGCAATAATGCACATTGATTCTGGAATATTAAAGCAAAGTTGCAGTTAAGGCAGTTCTCAAATTCCCTGCTCAACAACGTGAAACTTTCTGATTCATTTTTAAATGTAAACTATAAAATTGGAAAGTCTGAGTATTGAAGCAATTTGGGATCGACTATCATTTTCTATTTTTTTTTGTTATAAATAAATAACTTATTTAGTTATAAACAATTTTTGCCATGTGACAAGCGTTTTTTCTCCTTTCCCGCTGTGTCATGACCAGAAATTTGGTTTTAAAAAGTCAACATTGACAGTACTTTCTGAAAGATATTCTGCCTTTACCAAAAAATTGAAAACTTCATTCAATTACATAGTTCCTTAATAAGAACACATGCCAGTTTCATGTGTTTCTGAACAAAAATAAATTCAGATTGGATTCGAGCTCAACCTAAGAATAAACTAAGAAAGTTCGGTTCAGATTAGAGACTCTGCATAAATTTTTATAGGTATAAACATTAATTTTTAAGTTTTTCTTACGGTAAATTCATATAAAAAGTATGCAAAAGATTAAAAATATTCTTAAAATTGTATTATAATGGTTGATTCAAAATACACATATGCTTGATTACCTCTTACATACATGATGATAGAAATATACATCAAATTGCATAAATTATACAAATGAAATACAGATTTTAAAAGGGACTATCTGCAATATGCATATTAAAATAAGAAATTTAATTTTTTATATGGTCTCTAGTTCTTATAAAACTGTTCTCCTCCATTTAATAAATACATTAAAAAAAAAAAATCCATTCTTTTAAGGCTAAAACTTATGGAATAATATTTTGACATTTATGAAATTTCAATTTTTACCTGCCCTAACAGTAAATCTTATTTTTTTTTTTTTTTTTTTTTTTTTTTTCTGCCAGAAAACATTAAAATTACATAAAATTCTTAATTTGGTAAGTTTTGGTCATAGAAGTTTTTTTAATGTCCTTTTTAGACAAAGGGCAACATTTTAAAACATGTAACTCATAAGAAACCGGAACAGTATAAAAATTAAATTTTGTATTTTAATACTTATACAGGGCCTTGTAAAACAAAAGCCATACAGGAAAGCTGTACTTAATTTCTATACTTTGTGTATGTTTCTATCATCAGTGATTTATGAGATAATGGAGTGTACGTGTATTTTTAACCAGGACTGAGGAGTCGGTGGGAAAAATGGACGACTCTGACTCCGGGAATTTTGACAGATCAGACTCCGCTCAAAAATGGGCTGACTCCGACTCCAACAACGCAGACCTACAAGTAAAATAGACGACTCCGACTCCGGGAGTTTTAACAGGTCCGACTCAGACTCTTTCGCTCAAAAATGGGCACGACTCAGACTCCGCAGCCCTGTTTTTAACCACCGATATATATCTCTTTTAAGTAGGGGAAGGGGGCCCGCAAAAAAGTCAAGCCTACGGGCCTGGGTGGTAGTTAATCCACTTCTGCTTCTATCTTTACAAGAAAAAACTATTGTATTCATGAAAATTTTCGAATTCCAATTTTTAACAGATGTACACAATTTAGGGGTCAGAGACTCCAGAAAACATGTTTTTACGAAATGTCTCCGAGTCTGTGACTGACTGTTTGTCTGTATGTGACAAATTTTGTGGGTGCTCTATCTCAAGAACTAATGTACCAAATTTAACAGAAATTTATATCTAGGTAGTCCCTGATATAAATTGATGTTGATTAGTTTTTTAGTGTAAATTGCTCAACAGGTGGCGCTGCTATGCTGTATTTTTTACAATTTCTACAACAGCTCTATTTCAAGAACTAATACACAAATTTTCATCAAACTTCTTATTCAGGTATACCATGATAAATATTATTGCTGATTATGTTTTGGTGTAAATCGCCCAACAGGTCATGCTTTTATGCTGCATTTTTCCTGATATCTGCAATAGTCCTATTTCAAGAACTAATGCACAGAATTTCAGAATCCTCATGATGGGCATAGATTACGATTTAATTTTGGCATTGTGATAGCGAATTTTGAAATACAGTAGACTCCATCAAATCCACACAGCTCGGGACCAGAGGTTGTGTGGAGTTTAGAATTTTGCAGATTTCTAGTTGCTGCTTTGTTTACATTTTTAAAAATATAATTTGAATTAGGGATGCACCAAATAGTGATTTTGGCCGAATGCCGAATATTCGGCCTACAGGCAAACCGAATACTGAATATTCGGCTAGCCGAATAATAGCTGCTTGGCTGAATACCGAATATTCGGCTTGTCGAATAATTTTATATTTCAAAGTTTAAAGGCATTAAAATGTTAAATTTTAAAACAGTTTTACATAATATTTAAAATAGGAACTTCCATTTTGATAATCAAGAGCTTTTTTTAAGTAAACTTCATGCTGAAAAAAATCTGCTTTGAATTACTTAAGAAGAGGATAGTTATAAAAAATTTTTAATTAATAAAATTTTTAATTTCATGGCTTCTTCTGTAAATTAAAACAAATGAATAAAATTTTCTTAAATTCTAAAACAAACATTTTAAAATCAAAGAGAAATTGTGAAAAAATTGGAAGAAAAATTGTACAGGATCATATATTATTTGTTAGTCGGGAAGAGACTAAAGTAAAACTAAATAAATAACACAATCTATTCAAATTTTATATGGTGGTAACTCAACAAGAACTGTTCTACTCCCTTTTATTAAGCAAGGAAGTTTTTAAATACATTCTAGATCGGTGTCTGGAGTGGGCGATCATTTTCAGAGATTGTAAATGTTGTTCTTAAAATCTTAGCAAGAAACAGACTATTTACTGGACAATGTTCAGGAACTTGCATTTGTACATAATTAATTCCTATGAAAATCCTCGTGATTGGTTAATTTTCTTAAATAAATACTGTAAAAACATTCTCTTTTATTTAAATATATGATTCTGTTTCTAATTATTCTGAATATCTTTATAAGTTTACTGTTAAACATATAAGTGGTATAAGGTTTTTAAAAATATGTTCTAAAAGTTTTTTTTTTAAGTATTTGGTTGGTCGAATATTTCGATATTCCGCCATACCGAATATTTCGATATTCAGCCATACCGAATAGTTTGACATTCGGCCAAACCGAATATTCGGTAACATGGCCGAATACCGAATAGATACCGAATATTTGGTGCATCCCTAATTTGAATGCAATATTTCCAATTGAAATTATAATGAATGCTTGGAATATTAGTAAAAATACAAGTAATATAAATACAAGTAAAATATTAAAATAATTAAGTAAAGTAATAAACTAAAGTAATAAAAAGTAAGATAATTTTAAAAATGATTAAATTATTCAAAGTAAATATCAAGTAAATAATTAATAATATATAATTAAATATGCATAATAAAGATGAGATACATTTTCCTTGAATTATTTAATGAAACTTTCTTCATAAAGGTATCGTATTAATTCACATAAAAATCATAAAATAAGGAAGTTTTATTTCAGGTATAGCCAGTCATAATAACCAAAAAAGCTTGATTAATAAAAAAACATATTTTGTAAAATGATTATGACCAGCAGTAATATCAGTATTATCTTGATTTTTTTTTTTTTTTTTTCAGAAATAAATTAATATTTACTTCATGAAAAAGCTTGAATTCAGTCATTAACAAGAATTACATATTAAAATACCTACAAATTATATAAAACTAAAAAATTCTGTAATTTTGTCCTTACATCAGAACTAAAAGTTTCATTGTTTACATTGGTGATGATGTGCGGATTTTAGGGTTGGAGGTTTGAGAGAGTCTACTCTATTAACATGTATCATATAGAAGAAAGTTTTGGGATTGCTATGCATTGGGATATGCATTGTGTGACTCTGGAAAGAAAAAAAAAAACATAAAATAAATCACTGGAAAGCTTTGCTACAAAATTATATACAAACATAAATAACTTATGCATACCTGGAGTATTTTGCAGAAGCAATTTTTCATGAAGGATAAGATAGTTCTCAAACGAACATTTCAGCATTTCCACAAGAAGGTTGTAGGCAGATGAACGAATGGAAGGGGTAGATTTGGGTAGATACCTTTGTTTGGGACTGGACAGAGCAAACTGGGCATCAAATAAGGGCAACACTAAGTCCTGTAATGGCAAACACACTCTCACGATAAATGGATACGTGCAAGCACAAACAGAAATACATTATTACACAGTAACCTTTAAATATTTGTAAATTTAGTTTATTTGAAAAAAAAAAAAAATACATACACATTTACACAGCATTATATTGAATTAAATAAATAGAACTATATTTAATTGATTTTATACAGAAAAAATTGTAATCTAAGAATGCAGTGTTTTCCCCAAAATATTTTCTGAAAAGTGCAACACCCTGAATATCAAGGTAATTTCTTTTATAATTCTTATATGAATATTTTTTTTTCTTTCAGTTTTCTTTTTTATGGAAAAGAATGGCAAATTTTTCTTTCTGCCAGACACACATACTTATTCTTGATAATAGTCAGAAAATATAACAAAAATTGTAGATCAGCTCAATTTATTCAATTGATAATAATTACATGCAAAATATTTTAAATAAGAAAATATTTTTTTAAATATTGTCGAGTATTAAATTTCATTTAATTATAAAGCATTCAAATAATAATAATAACAAAACAAAAATCATAGAACTTCGCCTGCTAATAAATCATGTCATTATTGAGAATTATCGGGAAAATATTGCAGAAATCATTTTGCTGGGCATTGGGCTCGAACCCACCCCCTCTACAAAAAGTTCAGAGCTCTAAACTGCTGCTTTTGACCACTGTGTTAGCAGGAACTCGCTCAACATTCCTCTAAATTGAAGATGTTTGAAAAAGAGTTGACGCATGCATAAATGTATCAATTTGATTCTTACTGATCTTACAGAATTGCCTTTACATTTTAATATATATGGATAATGGTTTTTGTTCCAGTTTATTAAAATAATTAAAAAAAATAATAACATTAGTTATATATCATTTAATAAGTATATTTTAAAACTGAAGACATTAAGACAAAACATAACAGCAATGGAGAATTCCAATTTGCCTCTTTTAATTATTTAGGTTGCTCTTTTCATTTCCCTGCTCTTATTCTAACCTAACACAAACACATTAGCATATTAGAATTCTAATATTTTTTTATTCAAGAAACGAGAAAAAGAAAGAAAAACTACTAGAAAACAGGAATTCTGCTTTTTCAGAATTTAGTGTCGCCTCCGATGAAAAAAAAAGTTTATAAATATAGATAGTACAAAACATATTTTAGTTTTAAGACTTAAAACACATGTTTTTATTTTATATAAAATGACATCATTTGCATCCAGAGGCTTTATCGGAAAGCTTCACGTTTTCAACACCAGTTTGGCAAGTTGGTGAAAGAGGGAAAGCGTAGCCAGCGCTATTGCCAACTGTCCTCTATGTTTTTGTTTTGATCTGAACATGAATGTGAAATGGAAGAGGATGAAATAGTCTCTCTCTGTGTGTGTAGAAGGGGGGGGGGGGGGGAGGAGAAATTTAGAATGATTATCTATTGTCACTTCAAAGTAAAAAATAAGATAACCAGAGCAAATTTTAAACTTTGTATGCTAGTAAAGAGGGGGGGGGGGGGGGTATAAATTAAATAATTAGTTATTTATAATTTATGCTAAGTAACAAATTGAGAAAACAAACTTCAAACAATTAAAAACATTAAATATTTAACATCTGTATGTTTGGGAGGAAGAAACAATTAAATAAAGTTTTTTTCGTGAGTTGTAGAATTAGAATTATTTATTAATAGTTCTCAACCCTCAAAGTAATAAAGAAGACAATTTTTTTTTTATAAAGTACGAATTCTGAAAAATTAAAATGTGTGCTAGAGAAGCAAAAGAGAAATCAGACTTTTTTTTTTCGTCTTTCTTTTCTTTTCTTTCTAAGAGAGAGAAGAATTTAGATGGGAGATTGTTTATTTATTGTTACTTCAAAATCAGCAAATAAACAAACAGAGCAAAACAGTAAACACACAAAATTTAAAATGAGTGCTATAGGAGGGGGGGAAAAAATCAGATTTTTTTTTTTTTTTTCTTTAAGATAGGGGAGAATTTAGATGATAAGATTATTTATTGTTACTTAAAAATCAGAAAATAAAATGATGCTTAGAAGTTAAAAAAATTACAGTAGAGTATTTAACAGTACAAAGAAACATCTGCTTTGTTTTGCAGCTGGCTTATACAATGGAACATTATTTTTTGGAGACGACACTTTAATTGCTGGACGAAAGAAATAGTATATTGGGGCTAATAGTGCAATGTATTAAAAAATAGCACACTGCATTCTCAAAAGTAGAATTTTGCAGTTGAAAAATGGCATAGTGCTAGACAAGTAAAGAATAATTGCTAGTGATTTCATTATTTACAATTTTTTACATCTTCAATTCATAGATTTTTCTTTTTCCAGCTCTAGATGAAATATTGCACAATCAACTTTAAGATGCCATGAATATAGCGAAACAGTTGCAGTAATTTAGTGATCTGTTCTGTTAATAACAAACTATCCTATAATATTTCAAATTTTAGTTGCTTAAAAGACATATAGCCAACAGAGTGAAAAGGTATCCAAGCCGGGAATCGAACACGGGTCCTCAGTATAACAAACCAATGTTCTAATTCAATAAACTATCCTCTGTAAAGGTAATATTGAGAAACATAATATCCCTATTACTTCATTCATCAGAATTGAACAGATGTCAAAAATTAAATATTCTGAAATTATTATTATTTTTTTTTAATAAGTGCTTATGCATAAGTTATGTGCACATTATGGATGAATGAATAAACAATTTTTTGTTCTCTTAAATGCTTTGTCACAAAAATAAAAAATATTTTAAAGTCTAATCCACTTTTGTGTGTCTTAAAACAGTCAATTTTCCAACTTAAAAGACTTCACAAATGTTAAGATATTAACTGTAAATAAAACAATAAAAGTAAATTGCGATTTCAAAATTGCTTTTGATATCTGTTACAAAATCATGCCTCTTTTGAAATACTTTTATTTAATAATGATTAATAACTGAAAGAATTGCTTATTATGTTTCAGTGAAAGAAACACGTACATTATTTTATAAACTTCTTGCAAAGGGAAAATTTATAGTAAGTTAAAAATGGATTTAATAACAGTTAGTATATTTACAATTTGTTCTAAAAGTACCAAATTAGACAAGTTTATGCTTTTAGTAATAGTTCGAGAAGCTACATACAATTTGTCGAATTGTAAAATAGAAATGAGATTAATAAAATAAAATCACCACATTAATTTTTTCTTAAGTAAAAAACATGACAACAAAACACATTTTAATGACTGACAATTATTCTTAATTTAATGTTTAATTTAAAACTTCTGCAGCAACTTTATTTATAATTTTAGTGAATTTTAAAAGAAATCTATATTCATCTATCAAATATTCAGTATTTGACCACCTACTTAACAAATATTCAATATTCAGCAAAATCACTAATCACTCCAAAATAACAAAAAAATCATAAGAAGAAAATAATGAGAAAGTTAACCTTAAATGTAAAGTAGTTGGAATAAAGAAAAAAGTTGTCTTAAGGTTCATATTTCTAGAAAATCAAGCAGAAACACTATGTACAATATTTATTACTACAATTTCTTATGGATCTCCACCCATTTTTTGGCAAAAATGAACAACACAATTCTGTAATTAAAATTTTCTTGAAAAATTCCATACAATAACAGTAAGAGAAGCAATCAGTTTGCATGATTGGTCATTATTTTTAGGGTTCTATAAAAAATTCTTTCTTGACTGGTAACAAAATACAAGACTATTTTATGCTTTGGCAATTGTTTACATTCCAATTGAACATTTATGTTAAACAAACATTGTCACCAAATAATGCAATTTCAAACCAATGATGGAAAACTGTTGTCAACATTTCTGCTGCACATTACATGATTATTAGACTATTAGATATATTCCATTTTATTTATTTTGTTGGTAAACAAGTTTACTTTTCATAATGAAGGATACATGTTAATTGCTATTTTCCTGTTTTCCTCCTGTATTTCGAAACAGGTGATAAAGATTTGAGACCTATCTACGAAACAGAATGTGGTGAAGTATATTCAAGATTCCGGGATTCTGCTATGAAAAAAGTGTGCATTAATGGGAACAAAGATTTTGTTTACAAACGATTTTGTGCATAAACGACAATGATGCAATGAGTAAAAAAAAACATGGCAAGAGAATATGTTAAAAAAGAGAGCATGGTTCGATGGCTCCAAAAGTACATTTGTGAATGCACAAACATTTATTTACAGCTGGAAAAAAAAAAAAAAAAAGAATGACAAACAAATGGGGGAAAAGATCATATGGATTTGAGAAGCAAGATAACGATTGCGTACACTAGAGATGGGCAACATCATTCCTTTTAAGGAATCGTTCCAGCCGGAATCGTTCACCGAAAGGAACGAGTTCATTGGAGTCGTTCCGAAAAAAAGGAACGAATCCGAGAAAAAGGAACGATTCCGAGAAAAAAGGAACGATTCCAAGAAAAAAAGAACGATTTTGAAAAATAAAGGATTCCAAGGGGGAAAAAACACTTCCGAGATAAAGAGAACCACATGCAATCCATAATATTTTTTACTAATTTATTTTCTTATGTACCCATCCATTTTCTTAGGCATCCAGTCGCTTTAATTTTGTAATGTTTTGGACAGATGATTTTGTTTTTAAGAGTTCATTTCATTGATCAGCGTGTGCAATTAATTTGCAGTTATTTCTAACTTTATGATTTATGGTATAAAGCATAATTCCTCTTGGAAATTTAAGGGCGGTGCAAGGTCTATTCGATTTTCAGTGTAATCATTGGTTTCTCTTGAAAATATGTCGTCAAATGACCGTCCATTTATATTATTATTTTATATAGTGTGTCTTTACTCTCAACGATGTTCAGTGGCTAAGTCCTAAACCGTTAGTCATAGACCTATAGTTCCAATTACAAAAATGTTTTAAATAAGGTAAAAAATTATTCTGAAAGTCGTTTGGATCAATAAAAATATTTCTAAAAAAGTTACGAAATTTAATTTTTTATACGGTCCTCCGCCCTATAAGAGATATTTAGTAAAAATTTCCTGTTCTCTTAAAAGAAAGACAAAAAAAGTCCCATTCATCTAGCACTAAAATTCATGAAGTTTTACGAAACTTTGAAATGCAAGACTTATGCCACTTTTCTGCATCCGAATACACATGAGTTTAGCCATGCTTCTAGGGGTCGTAAACAAAGTGCTTAAAGTATTTGAAGGATTTATTTCATGTGTAGCTGCGCTTTGAAAGAAATCGTATTACGACAGATTTTTGTAAGGATTTGAAGCTGTTTCTTTTCATGATTTTTTTTAACAAAAACTATGCTATTTTTATAAGCTTTTATTTAACCTATTAATCGCCAAAACTATAAGTAGGAATTTTCAAATTTCTTGTTGAAAGTCGCTTGTCACCACAAATTCAGAAAGGTAATTTCCGCTTTATTAAAATATCAAAATTTCTGCCAATAAATAAGGCAATTTTTTTAATTGTAAAATAGTGGTGACAAAGTAATTAATGTAAGCATGAGCAATTATTTTGACCGTTGCGTGAACGCAACACCAGCGGGTAACGGGTTAACTTGAAACGATCGTATGTATGTCTTTCCAGTTCAAAATTTGTACTCGAAATTCAACTCACTTTAAAATATGCGATCGAAGTTAAATTTTACATATTGACGTAAATCAGATGACAATGTAATATTATTATGATTTTCAGTGCTTACCATTATGTACTTATTTTACAGGGTAACACAAAAAATTTCGGATAGATTACTGCCAACAAGTTTTCTAAAAAGTTTTAGATTAGATAACACAAGAATGCGATGGTTGTGTTTTTTTATTTTTAAAATTATGTATTTTTAAAATTATGATTTTTATGTATTTTTTAGCACTGAATCCGAAAATTATCTTCATTTTTAACCATCATGTCAGAATTTTTCGCAACTAGTAAATTTCAAAATTGAAAAAATAGCTAATACTATAAAATAGAGTCGATGGTTGTATTTTTTAACTTTTACGACTGATTTGTATGTGCTTTTTAGCACTGAATGTAAAAATTACCTTCATATTTAACCATCATGTTAGACTTTTTTTGTAAATGGCAAATTTCAAAGTTAAACTAGTATGTTGTGGCCATCACAAAACTTTCTTCTAAATAAATCACGTCAATTAAATCATTTAAATAGTAAAAGAAATTACATCAATTTAGAACCAATTCGTATCAAAGTATACCTGAATTTGAAGTTTGATGAAAATTCGTGCATTACTTATTGAGATAGAGCTGTAGGGGAAATTCTGAAAAATGCAGCATAGCAGCGCCACCTGTTGAGCGATTTGCACCAAAACACAAACAGCACTAATTCATATTAAGGTATACCGGAATCTGAAGTTTAATGAAAATCGGTGCATTAGTTCTGGAGCTAGAGCTATTGTGGAAATCACAAAAATGCAGCACAGCAGCGCCACATGTTGAACGATTTACACGAAAAGGTACAAAACATCAATTCATGTCAAGGACTAACAGAATCTGAAGTTTGATGAAAATCCGTGCATTAGTTCTGGAAATTGAGCTATTGTGGAAATCGTGAAAAATGCTGCATAGCAGCGTCACCTATTGAGCGGTTTACACCAAAACATAAACAGCACTAATTCATATCCAGTATACCTAAATCTGAAGCTTGTTGAAAACCCAAGCATTAGTTCTTCAGATAGAGCTATTGCGGAAATCTCAAAAAACGCAGCATAGCAGCGCCACCTGTTGAGCGATTTACACCACAAGGGGCAAAACGTCAATTCATGTCAAGCACTAACTAAATCTGAAGTTTGATGAAAATCCGTGCATTATTTCTTGAGATTGAGCTATTACGAAAATCGTGTAAATGCTGCAAAATGCAGCATAGCAGCGCCATCTGTTGGGCGATTTGCACCAAAACTTTACCAGCACTAATTCATATCAAGGATTAACGGAATCTGAAGTTTTATAAAAATCCGTGCATTAGTTCTTGAGATAGAGCTTTTGCGGAAATCCTGCAAAATGCTACATAGCAGCGCCACCTGCAGGGCGATTTACACCAAAAACTAATGAAGGTCATTTTCAGATTCAATAGTAAAAAATACATAAAAATCAATTATCAAAAGTTAAAGAAATAACAATCACATCTATTTTATACTATCAGAATCAGATTTCCGAAAATTTTTCACTTTTTATCTTTCAAATTTACGATTTGCAAAAAATCTGTACTTTGTGATAAAACATGAAGGCCATTTTTGGATTCAGTGTGTAAAGAATCGAGGCTGTTGCTTTTCAACATTTTATTTAACGAAAATTCTATTATTTTTTTCCTGTTATATGTTTAGTACAAGCTGTATATTTTGCATTAATATTTCAGAATGATTATAGATTTCAAATTTATAATGCAATGTTAATTTTACTATCAACTATATTTTTTATATATCTGAAGATTATTTATATTTCTAGTAAATTTGTAAATGACCCCTATTTCGCAGCAAAAAATATGCTCCAAGTTGAAACAGCCATTACTTCGGTCAGTTTTAGTCGTAGAATAATAGGACTTTTATTTGTCTTACTTGTAAGTGTAATAGGAAAGTTTTACTAACTATAACTTGAAGGACCGGGGGATTGTATAAAAAATTAAATTTCATAATTTTTCAAGAAATGATTCTATTGACCCAAATCACTTTTTAAATATTTCTTTACACCCCCATTTAAAACATTTTTGTAATTGGAACTATATGGCTATGACTAACGGTTTAGGAATTAGCTATTGGACATCCTGTATAGGAAATTTTATTATTGCTCTGACATTTGTCACCAGGGTCTAGGAATTTTTAGTCTCATAGATTCCTCTTCAAAATCTACCTCTACGTAATCTTAATTTCATTTTTCATTCTGAATCTCATTTTTCATTTGGATGGCCCTACTGGTTTGGATATGTAACTAGTTAAAGCAGATTACATTTTTGTTCCAGTGTCCGTACTTTCAATAACTTTATGCCCTTTATCGTCTTTCTCCTCAGCTCCCTAACTTTACGCACACAGGATATTTCGCATAATTCATCAACATTATTATCACCGCCTTCAGGATCTGGTTCAGAAGTGAAACACCCTATTCTATAGCAATCATCTTGTAGTGCAATTCAGTGATATATATCAATTTTAATGCATTTGAAATAGCTTAATGTCATTAAAATGCGCTGCAAACGATTTTTTCCCGTTGACCATAATGTAATGAAATACTTTTGAGTGCCCCTGTAAATAAACTATTAATGCTACACTCTTCATATTGAATACCAAACATCCCATGGTAAACATCATTAACATATATCAATTGCATGGGAATCCGAGTATATTTACGGGAGTTAGGTATATTACACACTGAGACCACACAACGACACAAAGCGCAACATGAAGTGCAAAAACCGGTCGAAACAAAGAACGAAGTTGTTGCAAACTTGTTTTAAACCAGTTTTTCTAGCGAATTCAAGCGACATGTCTTATGTGTCGCCTTAGTGTGTGACTTGCCTTAGAGCATGAACAGACGGTCTGACGGACAGACAAACCGCATTCATAAACACTAACTTTATTGGAAAGAGTTAAAAAGTAAAGCACATTTTTGCACACTGTCTTTCCTGAGTGACTGATGTATGTCTTGTCTTTTACCCTAACATCGCTATTTGTGAACTGCTGTTAACTACGTAGAATTTCAATAAACTTACAACTCTTTTTGAATCTCCAATTTCACGAGAACCTACCGGAATTTCTCTAATTTCACACCCTCATCCGTCGTCACCCTCTCTCCACTTATATGATACAGAACCTCAGTTCGGTGTGAGTGAATTGCAATGCTAATATGTTTGTTTGGATTGGGATCTTTGAAGCTTCATAACTCATGAAGTCATGGAACACTTGTGTTACACGAAAAGGTAGAAGTTCCTTCAGATGATTTGTAAACAGATTCATTAGCAGGGCTATGGCTAGTGATATTTATAAGATAATATTATATGCATTAATATTATAATATATATATATATATATATAGTAATATATATGATTTTATTCATATATAGTACATATTATCTCCGCCAAAAGATATAGTGATTCACTAAACTTCAAAGTTCTATTTCTTTAAATTTGAAATTTGCTAACATTTTAACTGAAAAACGGTTTATTGGTTTAATTAAATTAAACAAATTAAAAGTATGTCCATTATTATTACAGAGTGTAGTACTATATAAAGAACTATCCTTTTGACGATGTTTCGGCCGTTGAATGACAGATATCTTTTGTAAACGTATTATAGATAATACCAACCTTAATTTTTTGAGAATTTAACTATTTTTTATTCGGAGTTAAACTTTTTATTGTCAAAACTATTTAAAATAGATAAAACATTTTGTTAAATTCGAACTTTTCAGAAAACTTTATGTAATTTAAGAAAAAAAAAGAAAATAAATAAATAAATCTTCTAAGTGAAAAGAATAACAATAAGAAAGGAAAATACATAAAATTTAGTATCGTATTTGCAGTAAGTTTTACCTCAATAAAAACGGAAATTTGGTATTAGGCTTGAAACATTAAATTTAGTTTAGCATGAAGGGAGCCTTGATTTGCTCGAAATTAAACTCAGATATGTATTATCCATCACCACAGTAACAGACATTAATCGTGGCATTGATTTCGAGATTTACGAGTATCAATAATGATCAAGAAATCTGAATTATTATAAGAAATTATTACGATAAACGATTTTTTTTTGCTTTTATTTTACGTTGAATTAAAACAAAGTCACAGTTATTTAAATTCTAATTATTTAGCAAGAAAAAGAAGTAAAATAACAATTGAAAAAACTGTACAAAATCACAATGTGCATTCTTTGGAAACCAATAATTAAATTCGTATATTGTAAAACTTTTTAAATGCAATATTAACCTTCCGCATACCAGACCGGTGCAACAGACCCGATAGATACATTCAAATTGATTTTTCACATTTTAAAAAATGAAAATTTTGTAAATATGTGACTTTTTCTGGAATGTTCTACTCAAAAGAATAGAACATCCCAGAAAAAACCCATATTTACAGAAATTTCAGTTTTTAAAATAAATTAGAAATATCATTATAAATGTACCTGTCGGGGCCATTGAACCCCTCTGGTAGGCGGAGGGTTAACATAAATCTATTAAACCGAAACAAGCATAAAATATGCAGCTTTATATATGTCGCAGTGTTGGAGAAAGTCCGATAATCTATATGTAGCACGTGATTTTTCTTTCCCGTTTTTATACTCAAAACGGCCATTAAGAGAGCGAACCGCGGTTAAATTATTTCAATCCCACCCACCACTATTACTGTTATCTTATTATTATTATTAGACATTATGCTTTTTGAAATATTCATTATCTTAAGAAAGAAAGAAACGTTTTACAAAAATTCCTTGTTCTAACAGATTTTACTCTATGTAATAAACCTCAATGTAAGTTGATTAAAACAACAATCTTAGGGAGTTTCGAGATTTTTTTAATCATCTTCTTCAGGAGAGAAAAACAAGACGCCAAACTGTGGAAATAAAGTGGTACTCGAGCGCTCGTAGCAGGTCATATATTTATTTTGACAAAGAGGATTCTCAAATTGAAATTATGTTTGAGGAAAAAACATGAAATAGTGAAATATGCATGAAAGTGCGTAACTCTACAATTATTAAAATAATTGAAAATCAGTTATTATTATCCTATTAAAATGCAATTTTTATGGCCTAGTGATATATTTCTTACATTATTCAAAACTGTTTCTAGTCAGATTTAAAAAAATATTTTTCGCTTGTAATTAAACAAGCATTTTCTTTGTTTTTCTTAAAGCTGTTCTTAAGTGATCTGCTCAACAAGCGTAAAACATTTTGACACATTTACAAATTCATTTTTTAACGGAAAGATATAAAATTGGAATGTTTGACCATGGAAGCGATTTGGAATCGAACTGTGTTTTCCATCTTTTGATCAGTAAATTACCTATTGAGTTATAATCGATTTTGATCACCTGACAAACATGTTTTTCACCCATTTTTGAGAAATTATGCCTCTTTCGCGCGGAAATTCGGTTCAAAATGCCCACTTTGACACTATTTTCTGAAAGGCCTATTGCGTTTGCAAAAAAACGGAAAAAACAGCTCGATTACATAGTTTCTGAACAACAACACCTGTTCGTTTCATGCATTTCCGAATAAAAATAAATTAAAACTTTTGTCAGAAATTTATCCTTTTGGATTTGAGAACAGCCTTAAGAATTCATTTAGAAAAAATTCATTTCGTATGATACATTTACCAATTAGAAAATGTATTAGTGTATTAAAGTACACATGGTGTTCCATTACCCTCGGGGTCCAGGTACTCAATCGGTAAAGCACGTAAAGTTTCTGGGTTCGAATCCCATCTCGGGCACTTTTTCTCTCAGGTGTAAAAAATCCAATTTGCATAAAATACTTTTTTTAATTATTTCTTTCAGATTAATTTAGCACAAGAAGATGAAATAGTAATGTTTATTAAACACCCTACTCCGCCCCGCACTTCAATTTCTTTTTTCTTTCTTTCTTTACTTTTTTTTTTTTTTTGAGGAGGGGAGGGGGGGGAAGTGGCACACACATTAGAAGGATATTTTGGCAATAAAGTCAGCTTTAATAGAATCAAAATCTGTTATTTTGAAATAAAATAGCGTATTTTAATTTATTAAAACTGGCCAGTCTACAAGAAAAGAACCGATTCGGAACGGTTCCTCAGATTCGGTCCTTTTTGGAACGATTCCGAAATGGACAGACTCCGAGGAATCGGTCCTTTTCAAAGTCGGTACATTTTGGACCGATTCCGTGGAGTCGTTCCTTTTCGGAATCGTTCCAAAAAGGACCGATTCCGAGGAACCGTTCCAAAAAGGACCGAATCCGAGGAACCGTTCCAAAAAGGACCGAATCTGAGGAACCGTTCCAAAAAGGACCGAATCCGAGGAGTCGTTCCAAAAAGGACCGAATCCGAAAAGGACCGATTCCTTTTTACAGAATGGAATCGTTCCTTCAGTTTCACTGCCGGAATCGTTCCTTTGGAGTCATTCCTCAACAAATGACACATCTCTAGCGTACACACTAGAGATGCAACAGGCCCAGTTAAAGCTTGCACTCGGACTTTACTTTTATACGAATGTTCGGGCATGGGCTCAGGGTAAAAGTTGTATTTATTCACAAATTGAAAAAATAGGGGGGGGGGGGAACCTTGCTATTTGAGGAAGAATGTATTCTAAATTTCTTAAAGTCTGTTTTTTTACAGTACTACAAATTAGGAATTTAATTGTTACGGATGGAACATAAGGAGAAATATTCTACCTTTGCATGGTCACTGTTAGTAACATAAAGAAATCAGGTATATTTTATCTAGCCCTGCGTCTATTTCAAATACTTTATCAGAATAACTGGTCCTGTCACTCTACTATAGTTGCACAAGCATATTTTAAAAGAATAAGAATTTTGAAGATTTGGAAAGTGGGTGGGATTAAATAACAAATCTGCTATTTTAAAGAGATTTTCAGGGACGTGAAAATCACAAAACATTGTAATGAGAGGGTATTTAGGTTTAATACTTAATTCTATGTAAGAAAAGATCTTTAACCCCTTGCCTGTAGAATAGATTTGAGAAAAATATGCCTAAAATGGAAAAAGAATTTCTCTGAATGGTTTGAGTGAAATTTGGGAAGAATTGCCAAAATTACGAAAATCTGACAAATGATATTATGCACTGAACAAACTGAGTTCAGGTTTCACGGAATTGAAACACAGATTTTTCTCTTGCCCGAACTCACATCAGGCATTCCCAAATTGGTGCATTTGTATTGCCTGAACAGAGTTTGGGCATCACAGGCAAGGAGTTAAATGAGAAAATTAATCTTAAAAGAATTTCAAAAAGCTATTAAAATTTTTCTATTGCATACTTTTGATATCGGGATCAGATTTCAAATTGTCTGACTCGTGCTCTGAAAAAAGAGCCTGAATCCATCTCTAATACATACGAAATTTCTATATAAAACCTTTACATTAGCTTATTTAAAACTTATTAATAGAGGTCATATAAACAAGAATTATTACAAGTATGTTCTTGTTTGTTGAGTATCGGTATCAATTAACACTGATTTGCAACATCTATATTACAAGATCAACGGAAAATATAATAAACAAGTACTCATTTCAGGATTCGTAATATCAGATATTTTTGAATAATCAATTTAATGATGATTATAAATATTTTCATTAGTGTTACGCATCAATTACTTTTAGGGCTTAACTAAGCATACAGAAAAAGATTAAATAAAACTATAAAGTTTGAAGGTATTCACTTTTGATATTGATGCACGTTTTTATTTTTCACCCTCTCTTGAATTGGTTACATGTCCGAAAAGGCCAGCACCAAAGCGATATAGGTAAGCGTCTTATCTTAAATGGGAGAGGTAACCGCAAGATTAAAGGCGAGGTCACAGCAATCAAGGTCGCACGCCACGTAGCGGATGGAGTGAACAACAGAAAGATGCTTAACTGTTTTCTTCTTTATGGATAATCTATTAATTGCACATCTATGAAATAACTGCGCAAGCGCCAACATCCTGTTTTCATTTGTTTGTAGCATTTATATTCTTACAGTAATAGAATGTTCTGCGAAACAGCACCGAAAACTGGCGATATGAAGCAATTAAAATAATAAAACTTTGTAAAAAAAAAACCTTTAAAATTCAGATTAGGCGAGCATCAGAGATATATTGCAAATCAAGAAATCTCAAAATCTTCGATTGCTTCTCACTGTTGGTCTTCCAGTCATTGTTTCAATTTCTCCATGGCCAAAATTATTTCTTCCCCTGCTTCTCCCTCTCACTTGGATTTTCATGAAGCATATTTTATTTCTAAAAATTCTGCTAATCTTGTCAATGATCTCCCATCATCTCCTTTCCTATCTCCAGCGTGGAAATTAATTTTGTAATTCTTTTCCCTTTTCTCTTGTTTCTTTTCTTTTTATTTTGTAAAAAAAAAAAAAAAAATAATAATAATAATAATAATATTAATTTGGATTTTTTTCTTGTTCTTTTATAGTTCTTTATTTATTATTTTTATTTATATTTTTAATTTACTTCTTTTATTTTTATTTTTTCTTTTATTTCCATTTTTTCCATTTCATTTTCTCTTCTATCTTTTTTCAACACATTTCCCTTTTGCATATCCCTCTATCAGGTAGCGCCATCTGTCGCATTCTTCGCAACATTCTTTTTCTTCAGTTCATTTTTTAACTTGTTCGTTTTCGGACACGTGTATGCTTAGCTGATGACGAGCTGTTATGTTTTTAGCTCGAAACGCGTCCTGTGTTTTGTTTTAATTTTATGGTGATTTTTTTACAAAGTTTTATTATTTTAATAGAATGTTCATTAATTTTTATTAGTGTTTTTTGACTTATTTATTATAGTTAATTTTTTAAATAAAAACAGTTCTTTTTTAGAACTAATATTACTTGTTAAAATGGCAAAATGTTGGCAATCGAATAACTCTAGTTTTCGAAATTGTAAGAAATTCTTTTTCTTGTAGAATTTGTATGTCCTTTTCCAAAGAGCAAAACAAGTTTGTTACGTATTTTAACTTTAATTTATTTAAAAATATATATATATTATTTGATATATATTATAAAATGTTGTTGATTTAAATACGATCGATTTTAATTATTTTCTTTTAACGAAATGAAAAATGAAGCATAAAAATTAGTAAGTAGTTAATGTGTAAAGATTGAATTTTGTAGCCTTATTTTTTACTCAATTTTTGATGTGCTAAAGTTATAAAAAGAGATATACACGGTTCTATTCCAGATGAAAATAGAATGTTTATCAAGGTTTAGAATATGTATAGAATTTAATAATAAATAAAATATTGAATTTTAAGTCCTTTTCTTTGTTTATCAAGTGCAGACGATACATCGAAAACTTATTCCAATATTCTTTTGATCGTATTGTATTCATGTTATTTAAATTCCAAATAGTTCATTTAATTTAAAATTCATTTTAGTTTATATTCAGAATCACTTTAATTTAAAATGCATGCATTAAATGTTGTACTATTAAACGAACAAGTATTGTTAATTTAGTATTTGTTTAAATATTTTGCAAGTCCAGACAATAACTGCAAAAATTTTCTTAAAATCGCCAGATTAGAATTTTTTTTTTTTTTTTTTTTCATCACCTTGAAGCAGACAAAGCCACTTAGAGAATCCCTGTTAAAAATTCTATTACGAATTTCAGATTGTTACTTACTCACAGAAGATGAATCTTGTTTGCCAGATATATTGCAAAATATTTTTGTTACAGCTTGTTTTGATAAAAATATGTGTATTTTAAAAAAAGTCGCAATGTCATTTTAGTTTAAGGGCTAAAGGCAGTAATGCTTTCGTAGCATTAGTGCTTTTCTCCCGAAATTAAAATGATATTGCGATTATTATTTTTTTTTTATGTGCATAATTTTATCAAAACAAACTGTAATAAAAATATTTTGCAATAAAACTGGAAAACAAGATTCATCTTCCATAAGTGAGTAAAGAATCAGAAAATATGCACAAGAGATGCGCAGATAGTAGATTTTCTGTCATATACGACGTCATACTGAAAACCCGTGTATTTGCATTATTCACTCCATCCACCAGATGGCGCGGCTGTGTCAATATACTCCAGATTCCAGTATTTGACATTGTACGCTTACTTATATCGCTTTGACCAGCACTTCATTTGTTTCATTAGCTCTTGCGGCAAGTGCTGTTACTGAATAACTGCCAGTAACTGTGATTTCAGGATCACGTCTTTTGCCATGAATGGTTGACTTGCAACATCATAGTTTGTAGCTAATGGCATTTCGGATGTGTTTACGTAAGTTTATATTTGTTGATTGGCAACAGGTTTATGCAAAACAACTGCTAGTTTGTTGTATAAATGTCTGGACAGATTGTGGATCTACAGCTTTTAGGCTGGGATTACGGTGCCTCGCTCGACCGTATCTTACGCTCGATCGTAGGATAGGCGTTCCTGTGATCAGTCGTAACTTGGTATTACGGTGCCTCGGTGCAAGTCCTTGTGCTTCGGCGTAAGTCCTCCTGCAGTCAGCCAATCACAGGCCGCAGTTACATTTGTTGTGGTTGCACGCGCATCCACTTCTGTCTTAACTTACGGCTGCTTCCAAGCTGTCGTAAGATCGCGAGGCACCGTAATGCCGTTTACGTTTTGTTTATATCCTAAGTCTCTAAGTTGATCTTAAGTGAGGCACCGTAATCCCAGCCCTAGAAATTTTTGTACATTTATCATTTGTCATCATGTAGCTGAATTGAAATATTTTTAGTTTTCTTTTAATTTAAAGGTGAAGTAATGCTGTTCTAGTGTAAATTATCATGTCATCTCGCTTCTAATAACAAGCTGTTTTATGCAACTGGTGTTTTTAAATTAAGTCTTCCACATTAACTATCGTAGCTCTGTTCAGCCATGTTTTCACAGGCTGACAATTAGAAAGTAAAATATATTAGCATGAAAATGTAATAAAACAATATTCTAAATTAAAGCACACATAATTTAATGTCTGAATTTATTTATTTAATTATTAAAAGTACATGTATATATTAGGGCAGACTTGAACACAATTAATACAATAACCCAACAGGAGTGGAAAATTAGAAGGGGCCAGGACTCTAACCTGGGTCCACAGCATACCATGCTGTTGCTTTACCACTAAGCTACCCTGGCTGACATCCTAGCTCAGCAATTTCTCACTACTAAACCATGTTGGAGAATATTCTAATTTTTTCATGTTTTTTTTTTTCTAATTGATTAAGTTTTAGTGACCCAATTGATTTTCAAAATTTTCATTAATCTTATGTAACAGCTCAAACATTACCTTTCCTTCTTGGGAACACTTGAATGAAAGATTGTGCTTCATAATGACCATCATCAAATTAATCACTCCTTTGAGACCATCATCTTCCACTTTGTTGTGCCTGGTTTCTCGATAGTCTCTTTCAGTGATACAATTGTGCCTGGTTTCTCGATAGTCTCTTTCAGTGATACAATACTATGTCAAATAGTGGGCTAAGCTATTAGATTTCTAAAAAGAAAAGGATAAAATCAATTTAAGCTTTTTTTTTCTTTTATACACATGCATTTGAAAACAATTCAGAAAGAGAAAAATTAAGGGGAGGAATTACCCATTTTAAAAATCCAGACTTCAGAAACTGAGATTTGTAGCCAAATGATATAAACAGAACTTATGAACTTTTAGCCTGTTTTATAACAATTTATGTGAATAAATTTAATCTATGTTATTGTTTTTCATATACAATTTACTTATGTTTGTATATAAAATAGATAAATGACTTTTTTATATTAAATAAATTCTATAAATATTGAAAAATATTGCTTTTATATGAAACATAGAATAGGTTTCCATGAAATAGGTAGCCAAATTGTTTTCACTCACCAATACATTTTCGTTATCTCGCCAAGGCCCCTATACTGGAAAAGTATCCATTTATGTGTGTGTGGCATATGAGAATTGCAAAATATATACAGTCTTGATTACAAAGAAAAGTTCGGGATATTTTGACATATACAGCATGAAAATTAAATAGTGCAGCCAAAAACAGTTTTAATTGAGAACTAAAATACAAAAGTATCTAGAATAGAATATTCTTTCACCTGAATCAGCATATAAGTTTATTAGTTCTATTAAACTGCCAACAAAGTTTTGATATTATTACAATTGAAGTAAGCTAAACTTCAAAGATGTTAATAGAGAAAATATTCAAAGAATTATTGGAATTGCATTTAAAAGACCCAAATAATGATCTTGGATATGAAATTTAGTATCAGCTGATTTTCAAAAAGGAAGAAAAAGTAACTGCTGATGTGAAAGATATAACCAAAAAAAATCCAGTCAGATAGATAACTAAAAAGTGAAAAAAGAAAGAAACCGTCTTCTATCGCAAACAGACAAAAATACAGAGAGAAGCATGAATATTTGCTGGAGTTTAAATAAACAGACTGATTCTGTTAATAAAAAATAAAAATAAATAAATGATAATCTACAAACTCTTCAATAGATATTTATTTATTTAACTCAGTAATAAATGTTTGCATATGCCTTTAATGTAACAAATATTTGTCAACAATTTTAATTTGTTTAATTAAACATATTAAAATCTAAATAAACCCTTTTTCCCCCTTACCCCCAAATAATGCAGAAAAGTGTCAAATAAATATTTAAATTTTTGCATATTAAAATTATTCTCATCAATTCTAAACTTTTATGAATGTAATCGGGATGCATGCAGTATAACTCAAGGATTAATTAATTGATCTAATCAACATATTTCAGTACAAATATGTTTATGACTATCAAACAACCTACATTGTATATAACAGGTGAACTTTGAAATACAGTGAATGCCCATTAGTGTGGTCTGTCAAGGGAGCCCATTTTTCACTCACACAATCAAAATCTGCATTAAACAATGTAAACATTTGGGTGAACAATAACAAAAAACCTTACATTAAATTAATTGAATTAAAATTTTAAAAGAAATTAAATAGGTTAGAACTTTATGCTAAAAAAAACAAAACAAAAAACAATGTTCTTTTAATTTAATATTTTTAGCAAAAATTCCAATTAATGACAATATTGTTAAATGTTAACACAAAAGAACTAATTACTCAGAACAAAAAAAAAAAAAAAAAAAAAAAAAAAAAAAAGCACCATAGAAATAAATTGTCATACTTACATAATTCAAATTATTAAGCGACTTCTTTTGCAATAGTGAAACAAGAGGTTTCTTACTGGTAAATACAGAACTTGTGTGGAAATATAAATTATTTAAAAACAACGTTTAAACACACAATAAAATAAGTTGATTTGATCAGACGTTAACGTTTCGTGAGTACTAGGACTCACATCCTCAGTGTAAAAAACTTTAAAAACAATATCCCCCAACTACATGACCGGTGAAAACCCAAATGTCAAAACAAAATACCAAAAGACCATCAAGTTCTAACAGCCAATGAAATTAATGCGGAAGAAGTGTCGTGACACAACAAATCCACCCAGATAGTTGAGATGTATGGTGTACTAGATAAATCATTAACCAAGGAGTCTTTAAATTTATGGATATGAAGAGCCTCAAAAAAGTCTAAATCCAGAGGAGTAATGCATTTTTTGATAATGGTAGCTGAGTCAAAATTAAAATTATGTCCCTCCCCCCAGCAATGAGAGGCGATAGAGGATTTCTGTAGTTCTTTTTTCTTTACATAGTTTCTGTGTTCATTGACTCTGTAATGGAGTTTTCGTTTAGTTTGTCCAATGTTATCGCCTCTCATTGCTCATCACATCTCATTTCCAGTTAATTGTGAAACATTTGCTGCATTATCAGATGTTAATACATTAAGCAATGTCCTTAACACTGATTTCATATGGAAAATGATGGGGAAAATGAAATTGTCCTAAATATGTCTTAAGCAGAGACACATTAACGAGAGTCCACTGTATACAGTATAATTCAAAATGATAGATTTTCCTCTTGAAAGCAGAGGCAAGAACAGTCAAACTGATTTTTTTAAGAAGGAAGGGTATTTTTTATTTGTCCCCTATCGAGATATATTTTCTCCTCATTACTCTGTATAATGTCATTAACTAGTAAATCTGCAGATCAAGAGCCTCAATGTCAGCTCTGCAAGTCATTGTTTTTAAACACACTTTGGTAATATTCAATTTCCTGCAAACCGCAATTTAAAGTTTTCAAATTCTTAATTATTTATAAGAATAAAAAAATACGAAGTTTTCATATATTAGAAGCATTAAATTAAAAACGTTATGTAAGGATATTTTGAAAGTTTCATGAGCTACTAATTCTGGTGTTTTTTTAGATAATACAGTAGATTTATTCAGGGGGGCTCTGCCCCCCTGAACCCCCCATGGTCTCATTAAATTTACATATATAACATTTTATTGATTGCGCTAATGGTTATTGTAAATCTTAGATTTCTTTTTACACTTCCAAGACTTATTTTTCAATACCGGTGGACAGAAAATGATTTACTTTGAGGCAATTATATTAAAAGTTTAGGTTTTATGAATGAAAATGTAATTTCCTTTTAAAAATAAAATAATTTTCATTCATATTTTCTGAAATGAGGTGGCATTAAGAAGTAACACTCATCAAAAAATATTTTTTCAGACAATCTATTTAATGCTTAGTTTTTAAGAAAGAAAATATTTATTTCCTGATACAATGACATCATTTTTGACAGAGATAATTTTGCGAAGCATAATTTTGACATTTACTATCTATTTACTTTTCAAAAGTTTTTTATTTTCTCATTGAAATTTTTGATTAAAAATTAAACATTTCTGTTAGCCGTGTGCAGACGATAAACCGTGGTAACTTTTTTTAAATAATATGAATTAATATCATAATACAAGGCCCTTTTATTTCACCCTCTAAGCGTATTTGTTTTATTTTTGACGAGGCTAACGAAAAAGACAGGCTACCGCGGGGCATCCCACGTGTCTTTTTATACAGACTGCTAGAGTGACGTGATGCTCTTTTCGCACACTTTCATTGGTACATTTGAGCATCACGTGATTCCAGCGGTGTGTAAAAAAATATACGTGGAATGCACCGCAGCAGCCTGTCTTTCTCGTTAGCCTCAATTTTTGATATATGAGGTCAAATTCACCTTTTTTTCGTATTTTTGTTTTATTTCCAATATGAAGACGTATTCATGTCTATTTTTTATTTCATTTTCCTCTTGCACGTGAAAATCTTTCAAATCTAAATTAACTGTTTAGGATAAATTATTATTCCGGGATATAATTTTCTTGGCAACGGTAAAAAAAAAAAAAAAAAAAAAAAAAAAAAAAATGATTTCTAAATTTTATAGCAAAATGTTAATTTATTCCTTATGAAAATAATGAACTTTTTAATTTAAAAGAAAAATATTTGAACAAAATAAATCGAACACAGCCTTTCTTTATTTCTGGGGTAAATTCCATCTATATGTAAAGACACAAAAGGCATTAATTCATCTCTTTTGACGTTGATTTGACTCCAAACAATAACACATACTTTCACATTTACGATATTATTAGGTGTAGTTCCGTTGCTAGGCAACAGTTAAAAGAAAATTAAAACAATGAAGTATGTGCATTTAAAAAAAAATTGTAAAAGAAAATATTTGATATTATTGGAACACATATATAAAATCCCTCCATAAGTACATTCCCTCCATTATACACCGAATGTGCATTATACACTAATATGAATAACGCATGGTTCTAATTAGGAAATTTCATTATCCATAATTTACCATTTAAATCCTTCAATCATATGAGCCATTTCCTTTCAACAGATAAAAATGGAAAAATCGTCTGAATTGCTATAGAAAAGCATTATTGCACAAAATATTCTATATTTTCCGAACGAATGAATGAAATATAACAAAAAACTATACAGCTAAATCCGGGTACTTCACCAACATACCCACTTAATTTCAAGCTAATCGGATGCTTTTTGCGGCAGTTATCGTGGAACAGACAGACTAATGGAAACCAAAACTTTTCGCGCCTCCACAGTAAGCCTTCACTGATGTTTTGGCAATTACATCTTAATACAGGTAGCCTTTCACTATGGTCCAAAAAAACATACAAAAAAGGACCGATAGCCTTGATTTTAAATGAAAGATTTTGTTGAGACAAACATTATGAAGTCCACAGGATCCTTCCTGGGTTACAGAACATACTTGAAGGTTCCTACACAATTCTGGTAAAAAAAATTCCCTGACTTTCCCAGGTTTTCCCTGACTTTATTCAAATATTTTCCTGACCTTTCTCAGTAAAAATTTGACTTATATATTATTGTAAAATCCTCCACAATGGACTTTAATTTAGATAAATGCTAGAAAAAAGTATGTGCTGTATGAATTTCCGATTTTTTAATTATTTTTCTTATTGTTATACAGTTTTCATTAATTTTATATAAAAATTTTAGATTGGAGGAATAATTAATTCAAAATTTCTTCATTTACGATGATAATAAAAATTCTGATGAAAGTAGTATATATCAAAAATTCCCTGACCTTTTCAAACATTTAAAAAATTCCCTGACATTTCCCTGATCCATAGGAACCCTGTCAATAGTTAGGGCATTGCACTCTGCTATTGGTTTTGATACACAGTAAACTTCTGATTAACCGCCACCCCCTTTTCCTCATTTTTAAAAAATCAGAAACAAACAACAAAATTTCAAATGCACATAAACCCAAGTGAGACCATTTTGAGTAAAAGGCTTGTCTGACATCAGAAACAATAGCTAGAAAGTATTTTCGCAGATGAAATAACAGACTGTCTTAATTGTAACAAGAACGTTATATATTTTATGAAGAATTAAAGGTTGACGAAATTATTCAAAATGTTTTGAAATCAGAGAAACCTGAAGTGAATGAATGTGATGAATGATCATTCAGGAGCCAGTCACACTCTCTAAATGCATTAATTGGTTTGAGATGCAACAGGATGTACATACAATTCAAGTACTTTTATTACAAAGAATTTACAATCTTGCTATAATAAAAGCCCAAGCAAAACACAAACATAAAAGTACAATGGATTGCTTTGTATGAAAACAGATAAACTACATATTTATTCAACAAAATTCTAAATTTGTCTTATAAATAGATTTCTTATTATCAGTTATGCTTTTTATAGATGAAAGTACACAACAAATAAAAAAATATTTTATTCATTCTTATTTATATAGAAATGTAATTTTAGTAATGATCTTGTACTGTCTTTCAATTATCCGTCTCTTTCGATTATCCACCACACCATCGGCCCCATGAGTGACAGATAATCGACAGTTTACTGTAAAAGGTATGATATGTTAAAATGATATTACATCAACATAGCACCAAAGCATCTATATATTTAAAAAACAAGGCTGTTTTTTAGTCATGTGCCCAGAGTTTTGCACTGAACCAATTTTTCTAATTATTTCTTTAAATAAAAGCTGTTTATTTGTAGATGTGCCCACACAAACTATTTTTTTAAATATTCCAATTTTTATATTTTAATTTTAAAAGTTTAAGAAATTTCTTCACAACGGTGACAATTGTGTTACTTCCATTGTTACAGAGAAAAATAATGGGGATTACTATATCTTTACTGATGCCAATTCCTCATTACAATTGAAATATATAAATTTGTTTTAATGTGAACAGAAAATGATGTTACGTTTAAAAAGCACACATTTCCTCTCATTTTCAATATTTATTCCTTATGCTGATAAGGAGTTTGAGATGCTTATCTCGGAGGGAGGTAAAGTGTTTCAGTGAGTGAAAATGACGTCATAGTAAAAAGGAAACTAATATTTTCTTTGATAAAACTAAATATTTTACGGCAAATGCATTTAAAAGAATAAATTTCAGGATTTCTCAGGTACTAAAATTAGAACCTCAAGTCAAGATTGCAAATGTTTACATGCAAAGTTAAAGCTTGAAAATATATTTATCCATTACAAGTTAAAATATTTTTTAAATAGTGAATATGAAAAGTACACAAGTAAATTTTGTGACAGTGAAAAGGATGTTATGTTTAGATTTCGTTGAAAAAAAAATTAAGCTGTGTCAAAGTGGGACAATTTTTGCTGACTTTTTATTCTGTAATACAAATACTGTAATCAAAGCCTCAATTGATAAATTTATAATTACTTATCTTGATTATATTTTGCTGATTACTTTAGAAATAAAGTTTATTTTTTCAATAATTTGAAAAGTTGAAGTTAATGAAAACAGCAGTTAGGCAATTTTAGTTTAAAATAATATTTATTTTAAGAGTTATGTCAAGCAATGTAAAATTGAATTTTTATCGTAATTATATTTGGAAGTCTTTTTTTTTTTATTAAATTCAATCTGACAGTTGTTTTAAACATTTTTATCCAATGAATTCAACAGGCTCCAACTCATTTTACGTTAAAATAAAGAAACAAAGCAGATGCAATCATGCATTATTGTTAATATATTGCTCCATTATTATTATTAACAAAACAATGGGAGCGGGGAAATTGACTGACAAAAAAGTTTCCACATAATTTTCCTTATTATGTGAACTTGCATTGAAAGCTTTGCTTCAGAAACTGTACTATCTAATTCAAGGAAGGGGGAGGGGATGATTTTGTATTAAATAACAACAAAGCAGCCACAGTAATTTGACAAGAAAGATACTGCTTGATTTATATGAAAAAAATCCCATAATTATTCATTATAAAACCAAGTAGGTGTGATCGCATGTATTTTTATCAATTTATTTACATAACTTTACAAAAACTTCAATAAAAAAAAAAAAAAAAAAAAAAAAAAAGATTAAAAATGGGAAAAGTTCTCTTTGGAGATTAATTATTGAGAGAAAAATTTGTGAAATGCCAACAAATGTGATACTTACAGATATATCAGGGATCACTCTAGAGAGGTTTGGCAGGGTGGCCCGCCCTCGTGCCCTTTTAAAAAAAAATCCCGCCCTCGTGCCCTTTTAAAAAAAAATCCCGCCCTTCTTGCCCCTTTTCCAGGTAGAAATCCGCCCTCCTTTTTTTCTAGGGTAGAATCTTGCCTTCTTTGTATTGTACTTTTAAAAATTCCCCACTATCATTCCTTTTTAGATTGATAGGTCTGGAGTAATTCTCCCCTTTTCCTCCCACTCTCTTTGTTCTCTTCTCTGTGGTATGTCACTAGACCTCCACTGAACTAAACTTAAAGGGGTAACTGAAGCAAAAAGTTCTTTGTCATTGATTCATCTCACCAGCTCTGGTGAAATAGTATTATGACCATTTGTTCTGATCATTGACCACATGATAGCTTACAGGAAGTCTATAAAAAAATCGAGAAAAAGAATTTTTACTTTTATTCTGTAGTCAAATCAACCCATTTTTCTAAAAAAAAAAAGAAGTTAAGTTTTAAAATTGTCATTCAAAAATCATAGGAAAAGGGAAAATGAACGTGAATATATTAAAGGCTAATGTCAGACGAACGTCTTTTTGCACGCTTTTTTGCTTACGTAATACGTAAGTAAAAAAGCGTGCAAGAAGACGTTCGCCTGATATTAGCCTAAATACACAAACAGATGTGCTAAAGTAACGGATTATTTCACGGAAAAGATCGAGAAGGTACTTCCATTATTTTTAATGCTTTTCATACAGTAAAATTACGTAAATTATAAATGTTCTTATAAGGAAGGGCGGCTTTAATATCTATGTTTCTGTTTTTTTTTTTCAGCACCCTACGGTCGATATATTGTAAAGAAACTTAAATTTTAATCAAGAATTTTGTGTATTTTCCTTCTCATAGTTTTTAGTGCCCCGAGCAGTCCCCCCCTCACTAATTACAAGAGATCTAAATTCCATCCGAAAGGAAGTCTTTTCATGATTAATTTATTATCCCATCACAAATTAAACTTCCACTCGGTCATCTTTTTCAATAGATAAAATCTTTCTCTTAAGTCTCAAATATCTTCATTTAAAAAAAGAAAAAAGCAAACAAAATCGCAAAATAAAAAGCGGCCTTTGTGGAGATCGATATTAGCTATTTAACGCAAAAAATCATTTAAAATGTATTGAAATGCAAACTAGGTATTTCAAAAATTTCACCCATAGGATTAACATTAGCGAGCGGGTGCTTTTGCGTGAGGAAAGTAGAGACTTAAGTCTTACGGCCGCCCTTCCTTCTCTACTCGATATCTTGCAAACTGTAAAAGCAATTTTTAATCATGAATTAGGTGAAATCTACAAATTAAAATTATTGATAAAAGGAATTTATGTATTAGGGATGCGGAGTATTGATTCCGCATCCCTAATAAATAAGTTCCTTTAGGCGCAGGGGAGACGGGATGGCAGAATTCACGGCAAAAATGTTAACTAGGAAATTTACATGAGACAAAAAAGCTGCATCAGAAGGCAGTTTGGTTCCCAAATCTCTCGGCAGAGCTCAAAAATAGCCTACTTTCAAAAGGAAAAAAAAAAAAAAAAATCGGTGTTCTGTATAGATATTTTATCCAAGTATGGGATTTTTACAAAATAAATGTTTTCCAGCCATTTATTTATTTCCATTTTTACCCTCCTATCGTCCTATCTTTCACATATAATACAACCAAAAACAAAACTCCTAAAATATACTGCTCAACTGTTAAACTACTTTTAGATGCTTATAAATTAAATCATGACAGAATGAAATACCTAAACTACATTCTCATTCTCAAGTACTCAAAGATTATTCATAATACGCATCAATAAACAAACATTTTTCTTGAACGTGGTATATCACGTAATCAGAATCTGCAAAGTCAGATAAAAATAAACGATAGCTGAGTTAGAATTTACTATCAGAAGAAAGAAAAAACAAAATTAACTATGCATTGGAAGTAGAGGTCTGTGCGGACCATATTTTTATGCTTCGGCACAGTGTGAAAGAAAAAACTTCGATTCGGTCCGTCCCAGCCTATAAAGAAATCAGTGAAAACAGGACCGACCCGGCCCGTGCAAAGTCAATTAAATCTGGCCCTTTCCAGCCCGACTCAATTTCTGCAAAAAAATTCCAATTTTCTTTTAGATATGCAATTAAGATTATTTTAAGGAATGCTGCACACATATTTATGGGAAAATTTTGCAGTACGTTTTAGATTATGTGTTATTATGACAAAAAATACACAATATAATAATTTAGAATAAAAGAAAAAAGTAGCTTTAAAAACATCATAAATTTTTAAGCTGTATAATAAAAACATTTCTGAAAATATTTCTCCATAATTTATTAACGCTGAAATCTAAAAGATCCACTTTCTGACACATATCTGAATTCATTTTTTTCAGAAACGCAAAAAAAAATAACAGGTGCCCTTATTCAGAAACTATGTAATTGAATGGCGTTTCGATGTTTTAATACAGACAAAAGATCTTTCAGAAAATACTTAATTTTTTCGTCCGCTCGGCCTGGCACGATCCACGGTCAATTTTTTTATTATTAGATTCGGGCCGGCCATTAATCTTTTTTCTGCTGATATGGTCCGGATCTGGATTTCTTTGGCCATATCAGTCTGATAATTGTTTTTCAAAGTTTTTTTCAAATTGTGACAAAATGCTCCTTTAATAAAGAATGGAAAATGCAAACGATAAGACGGAATCCCCCCCCCCCTTTCTTTCTTCTATCTTTAAGGGAAGAGGAAGACATTGGATTTGTGAAAATTTTGACTTCCGGTTTTCGACAGATTTATATGTTTTAGAACATCCTGAACACGATTTGACTGTTTTTTGAAAACTGTGCCGGTCTGTCCGTACGTGACAAAAATTTTATGGGTGCTCTATCTCAAGAACTATTGCACAGATTTTAATAAAACTTTAAATTCAGTTAGACCTTGATATAAATGGGTGCTGATTAGTTTTCAGTGTAAATCGCTCAACAGGTGGCGCTGCTGTGCTGCATTTTTCACGATTTCCGCGATAACTATATCTGAAGAACTAATTAAATGAATTTCCTCAAACTTCATATTCTGTTAGATGTTGACACAAATAGACGCTGATTAAGTTTTTGTGTAAATGCCCGAACAGGTGGCGCTGTTGTGCTGTATTTTTCACAATTTCTGCGATAAGTATATAGTTTGAACTTATGTACAGATAAGGGGTGATTATGAGTAATAAAAAAAAAAAAAAATCTGAAATTCACAGAAAATTTTCTGAAAGGTTACAGCAGAATGGGGGGGGGGGGGGGGGAGGGGATCCCTTGCAACATTAACTATGCGTTTTTTCCGCGGAATTTTGACGAGTTTCGTGCTTTTTCCGCGGCCCTTTGACAAAATCCGCGTTTTTTCCGTGATCCAATAACAAACTTTGCATTTTCTCTGCAATCCTTTGAGTAAATTTGCTTTTTTTTTTCGTGATACTATGATGAAATTTGCGGTTTTTTGATGAAATTTGTGGGAGGTTTTTTTCACGATCTTTTGACAAAATTTGCGTTTTTATTCGTGATCCTTTGACGAAATTTGAATTTTTTTCGCGATCTTTTGGTGAAATTTGTGTTTTTGTTCACGATCCTTTGACGAAATTTCGTTTTTTCCGCGATTCTTTGACAAAATTTTTGGTTTTATGCCTTGATACTTTGACAAAATTCGCGTTTTTCCCATGATCCTCGAATGAAATTCGCGGTTTTTTCGCGATTCTTTGATGAAATTTGCAGTTTTTTCGCGATTCTTTGACGCAATTTGCAGTTTTTTCGCGATTCTTTGACGAAATTTGCGGTTTTTTCGCGATTCTATGACGAAATTTGCGTTTCTCCCGTGATATGAAAGTGTATTATTTCTGAGATTATATAAAAGTAATATTAATGTGTTTTCTAAACAGTATGCAGTTATTACAAAAATGCCCTTTTTTTTAAATAATGTGCCCTTTACAAGAAAAATGCCCTTTTTTGTAATATGCGCCCTGCCCTTTTTTATGTTCTAGAGTGATTCCTGGATATATTGCTCTCCTTCTTGTGTTTTGCTTGTAATTGTTCCCACCACTGAGCCACCTTAGCTCTCAGGTCAGCTACTGTATCATAGTTTTGAAGCTCAATGGTCATCTGGAAAAAAATATCCAATGATAAAATGTCACTAGAACATAATTACAGGTTACCCTCACTTTATGTATTTAATGCAATTTTCAGTTAATGCAGTAATTTAATATGCTTCTTCAATTAATGCAAGAAAATTTTCAATTAGTGCAAAAAGCAAAAATGGGTGACTGCTAAATGGCAACAAATCGTTAAAAACAGAAATTGGGTAAAATGGAAAACAGTAAAAGAACTTCTTTTAAAAATTAGAATCCATCAAAAGCATTTGATGGATATAGATCCAGGCATCCGTTGAAGTATGCAACTGTACAGAGTTTTAGAAAATCTAATCTCATGCCATTACATGATGCATTCCAAAATGAAGAAAAAGCTGTGCAATTGACAGTTAATACATTTTTGCTGAAATAAATTAAAAGCACAGGTGCCAAAGATTAAGGATTTTGAATACCACTATTTTTTTTTAATTTTCTTTCTCTTATAAAATTGCAGAAAATCTATAATTAAATAAGGGAAAGAATTTTTTTAATAGTGGCATTCAAAATTAGTTACCTTTGGCATCTATGTAAATGATATGTAACTTTGAAGTAATCAATTTGTATTACAGTAAATTTAAATTAAATTATGTATATTTATAATAATTAACCTAACAGTAAGTGAACTAACATAATTGCACTAAAAATATGTAGTAATGCAGAATTAAACTTAAAATTGACTTTCTGACTTTCTTGAGTGTCATTTATTAAATTGGTTTGCATATTTATGTTAATGAAAGTTAATTTTTTTTTTTTTTTTTTAAGTTTTAATTTGAGCTGCAACACACATTTTATTTTCAAAAAATAACACATCAGTAGTGTTCAAAATTAGCGGTCATTAGATGCCAAGTGCAATTAAATATTTAGGGCAGCTTTTGATTTCATGTTACGAGGTTCAAAAAGGAGTGAGTCTATTCCAAATTTTCCAAAAATTCAAGGCATTCAGTTCTGAAAATTTAAAAAGAATCGGTCATCAGTCCGAAAATTCGAACATAAAAAATATCGTGAATTTCGACAAATGGTCACCAAAAAAATCAATTTTGTCAATTGTTTGCAAAAAAAACGGCAATTTCGTCAAAGGATCATGGAAAAAATGCGAATTTCGTCAAAGGATCGCAGAAAAAATGTGAATTTTGTCAAGGGATTGAAAAAAAAAAAAAAAAAAAAGCAAAAAAGCAAATTTCATCAAAGGATCTCTGAAAAATACGAATTGCGCCAAAGAATCACGTATTTCATCAAAGGATTGCAGAAAAATGGTAATTTTGTCAAAGAAGTGCAGAAAAAATGTAAATTCCGTCAAAGAATCATGAAAAAAATGCAAATTTTGTCAAAAAAATCACAGAAAAAATGCAGATTTTGTCATAGGATTGCAAAAAAAAAAAAAAAAAAAAAAAAAAAAAAAAACCCAACAAAATTCTTCAAAGGATCATGGAAAAACTCAAATTTTGCCAAAGGACTGCAAAAAACACAATTTTGCTAAAGGATTGCAGAAAAAACGCAAATTTTGCCAAAGATCCGCAGAAAAAAATTATAAATTTAGTCAAAGGTCTGTGGGAAAAAAAATGTAAATTTCGTCTAAGGTCTGTGGGGAAAAAAATGTAAATTTCGTCAAAGGTCTGTGAGAAAAAATGTAAATTTCGTCGAAGGTCTGTGGAAAAAAAGCACACATTCCGTAAAAGGATCGTGAAACAATGCAAATTGCACCAAAGGATCGTGAAAAAATGCAAAATTTGCCAAATGATCATGGAAAAAATGCATTTAATTAGCAACAGGAGGGGTTTTCCCGCCCTTCCCTCTCTGCTGTAACCTTTCATGAAATCTTCTGTGAATTTCAGATTTTTTTTTTTACTCAGAATCACCCCTTGATTCAAATGTAAATGCATTATTTTATTATTTTTTATTTATTTTATTTATTTATTATTTTTTTTTTTTTACTAAATTCGATTGCAATTATGAGTACTGGATAAAATTTTGTTTTTGTTTTGCTAAGAAGTTACCAAGTTTTAATTTTGTTTTACATGATTAAGTGCACTTTTCTATTAATTTCTAAATATAGCTATAATTAGAAAAGCTTTACATCAGTTTTACAGTTGCTTCTGTTATTATAATCTTAGAGATTAAGAACTTCAATAATTTTAAATAAAAACAAGTATTTGTGCTTTAAAGAAAGTAGCATACAGTATTACAGTAATGTTAAAAATGAATTTTAGAAATTGCAAGTAAAAATTTTAATTTGATGCCTAAGAAATTTGCAGTTAGTCGTCATTTGACGCCTACCTTTTACTTCTCAATTTCCATTACTGTACATCAGTCACACCTTCCCCATATACTGTAATTTCCAGCCTATAATCCGCAGCCGCAATTTTTAGCCCTTTAAAAAAAATTTCAGCAGATAATCTGTGGATTATACGCCAGACTATAGGAGAATTAGTCATTGTTTTCAACATTCCAAAGTACTACTAATAAGACATCTCCTTATTTATTTAGTTGCTCTATTTAAATGATAATTCTAATAAAATAATTACAAAAAGAAAAATAATTATAAAATAATTAGAAGTTAAAAAATACAAATACTTTTTTTTCATTGAATCTTATATCTAAAACATAGAATGTCTTGTGAAAACAGATAATTCTATAATAATTGCTGTTTTAAAATCATCTTCAACATCTTCTGCTTTTTTAAAAACATTCAGTTTAAATTCTGCATTTTCTCTTTGACATTATTATAATTTTCAATGTGATAACAATTATTTGAAAGAGATGAGTTGAAAAACGCTTTGTTCTTTATAGAAACAAGTTGCCAAAAGGATAAAAAAATATGACATAAAAATTGGAAGCCACTCCCACTAGCACGTTCTAGTCATATATGATCCAATCACAAGCAACTCCACGAATGGTCGATAGCAGTGCGATAGCTGTTTACATTTTTATCTTATGGCTGACGGTAATAGTGTTGACTCTAGAAAAAAAGGGCCGCCAGGCGGAAATTTTTCAAAAAGGGTACATTTTTTCAAAAAGGGAACATTATTCTAAAAAAGGGGGCACATTTTTTTCAAAAAGGGGACACTTGTACCTTGTTCGCAAAAGATATTTTGAACTGGTTTGTCAGAGTCCCTAGAATTTGCGATATTTTCCCGGGATCAATTGAATTGGCGCAGGGTGCATAGGAAGTGTTAAAAAAGGCTGCCGGGTGCATCGGAAGGGTTTAAAAGTTCCGCTGGGTGCAAAAAAGAAATAAAAAGGGCCACCGGGCGCTGCGCCCTGCTAAAGCGGCTTAGAGTCAACACTACAGAAACTGGATATCTGACGTGAACTTCCGCTTAAAAACAATTTCAGCAGATAATCTGCACTAGAAATTTTTGAGGTTTTTTAACAGATAATCTGCAGATTATAGGCCGGAAATTATGGTACATTGTTTATTTATGTACACTGGGATTTTTAAAAAGTTGGTTGTAAATCTATTATAAGTTTTTTGGTTGAATGTACATTTTGATGAGTGCAGTCATATTACGGGATTAATTAACCTTATTAATTGAGGGAAACCTTTACAAAGAAAATCCTACAATGAAGCACAGTTTTACATATTTTTCAAAGAAAAAGACAGTGCATAAAACCCTAGAAAAAAATTACAATGGATTTTGAAACAGTAATATATAATGAAAACAGATGAATATAATAACATTTTAATTATACATTTTTAAGGATTGTTGATACAGCTGAGAACAAAATGATAGAATGAAAGGTGGAAGGTGCTGTGTCGGCTGTAAACTATGAAGAATAAACGGTCAAGTGTGAGTATTACTCACACTCAGGGGGTTCTGTACAATAAATATATGAATCATTAACTGTAATATTAAAAAAATCTTTTCTAAAAGAATAATAAGACTTTCTAAAAAACTATACAACGTAGTGTTGGGTATAGCTGTATATACTAGAAAAGTATGAATGGGTTCAAAGAGTCAAAGCATGAATGGGTCAATGTCTGAACATTGATTTATGTGCTTTAATATATATATATATTGTGGATTGATGGAGAAAGTAATTTGTTCATTGTTGTTGCATCATACAGTGCTATCTTATAGATGGACTGTGACGTTCCCCAACTTGGTTTATTAGTGAGAAATTGCTGGGCTAGGATATCTGCCAGGGATAGCTTAGTGGTAAAGCAACAGCACGGTACACTGTGGACCCAGGTTCGAATCCTGGCCCCGGCTAATTTTTCACTCCAGTTGGGTTTATTGTATTAATTGTGTTTTAAGTCTGTCGAAATATATGTGTACCTTTAAACTTAATTTATTTTGGTAACCTCCTATGCTACAAGAATTTTTGAAATATTTTTATCATCTATTTCAAAAATTTAGCTTCTAACTGCTTTAATAATCTCTATGCAAAATAATCAGACTAATACTATCTCATAAAAATTAATTCAGTGATTATCTTAATTTATCCACATTAATTCTAGATAAATTGTAGTATTTGAATTCAGATCACATAGTACTATTTGAAGTACTAACATAGTATTGGTGTAGTACTATGATAGTTTTCTACCATAGACTTATGCTAAATGCTATGGACAGAGGTCAGAAAAAATACTTAATTTTTGTAGCCAACGACAACCACTTTATCAAAAATGTAGTTAACTACCTGTTTTAAAAAGTAGTGACTACTGACTACAAACTAATTTTCAAAAGTAGTTGCTACATTCAGATTTTGTCAAAAAAATGATCAGTAATAAGTTTATTGGAAAAAGAAATAACTATAAAACAGCAAGATAAATCAAATTCTGTATACCTTTTTCAGACAAACCAGCAGGTTGGCAGATAATTCTTACAGCAGAAGCATGCTCTTCACCAACATTTGATGCTGTTAACATTGTGATCATTTAGTTGCCATCGCCTTAGATGATATGTATACCTATTAAAAATTATCAAACGGAAAATAAATATTTAATAATGAAAAAAGAAAGAAAAATCATACATAGATTACAAAGCATTTTCCAACACATTACGAATACCGTAACTAAACTTCCCTGATTAATAAAATATCTAATAAACAATTTGGAAAATGCATCAAACATTTAATAACCGATTTCGTCAATTTCCATCTATAGTTGGAAAAGAATTCAAATACTTTTGTGAATCTCTGCATATGATCTATTGATTTGCATCTCGACATATGTTACGCTAAAGTTTACCTTAGTTAGAAAAAATATAAGTTGAAATTTCCCTTTCAGCAGTTTACATCAACAAAAAGAAAAGTACTTTACTTCTTTTGTGCAACCCTGTATGGGAGTTATAAAATCTATGCACACCCACTAATATGCAAAAAATTAGTTTAATTTAAAAATGCATACCAAAACTGAAAACGCACGTTTAGCAATTATCACTCATGGCAATACTATAAACAAATTGTTTTGCGTGTCTCTGTAAATGAAAGATAAATGCTATGCACACCCTATTCTACTGTAAGAACCTTATAGTAGACCTCAGAGAGGTATGACAATTTCAATATATTTGAAATAATGTAACATCATTAGAATATATTACATATGATTTTTCCCATAGACCATAATATAATGGAGTTAATTTGAGTGTCCTTGTAAATGATCTGTATCAATTAAATGACAACCCAAGTATATTTACATGGAAAAGTGAACAAATACATACATATATTTGTAAAAAAAAAAAAAAAAAAAAAAAAAAAAAAAAAAAAAAAAAGTGTTCTAGGATTTTATCAATATTGTAGAAGTAAAAATTTTCAAAGTGGTACTCACCTTCTCCTAAATGCTTCTATGTGCAATTTTTAACAAACAATGCCCTCTGAATAATGACTAAGTTGATGTCTTCAGTCTGAAAGATAAGTATAGTGAATTACAAAATTGGAGAAGCACAGTTTTACACAAACATACATTATGTTTGTTATATACAGGGATTACATACATTCAGAATTTTGAAATGTAATTATTTTTCAACAGCAGCTTACAAAACCTTAATTTGTGCATACAATGTGAGAAATTTAGTTAAATAGTTTTTTCTTATAACTAATACATAATTGTATTAAAAATTTTGATTTATTATTAACTTATGCGTTCTGTCACCTTTAAAAAAAAAAAGCTCTGGCTAGAGGTTTAACTCTTTGAATAAAATAAAACATTAAGATTCAATATTATCTTACATGTTTAATCTATGTTTTCATTTCACATCTATTGATTCAAGAATAGTACAAATTTCAAGCTGAACAAGAAACCTTATTTATAAGGTGCAAGGATGTAATAATAGCTTTCATAATTTTGAAATTTTAAATGATATCCAAGATTATATATTTTTTTTAATGAAATTTCCGTAACATATTCAATTGCTAAAAATTCAGTTATTATACTTCTGTTAAAAAACAGGAGAAAAATAGAAATAATGGTAGTTATTATATGTTTACTAATGATATTTTTTCAGTGAAAAAAAAAAAAATCTGTTGGAATAATTCAGATTTCAGTGTTGGTGTTTTATGACGGCCGATTATCTGTGCAAGGGATATAGATCCTAGGGGGAGTGCCCTCCATGAGGGTTTTTCTAAGGGAACCTAATCCGTATTTACGCAAGTAAATCATATTTCAGACTGTTAGCAAGATTTTTAATGGAATGATTTAGTAGATGAAGGTGACATTTAAAAAAAGAAAGCATGTAGTAGTTTAATAGTTAATACCGACATAATTTTCCATCCGTGTATCAAAATTATATAATTTTCAGTCCAACAGTTTTAAATTAGAGGCCATATCTTCAAATGATAAAATGTTTTTGATGAATGTTACTGAAATCATGCATTTTCATCAAGAAAGTTGTAATGATTTGCTATAATTGCATCTAAATTATATAATGTTGTTACAGATCTTTTTTTAATGAAGATTAAAATTAGATTTAACTTAAAAATAGAGAAAACGCTTGCAATACAAATGCATACCTCCCAACATGTCAATTTTGAAAACCTTACAATTTTTACGACGCATTCTTTTGTACTTAAAAAAGCGTAACGTATGTGCACATATCCAGACAACCTCTGGCCTCTAGCTGTGCGGATTTGAGGGAGTCTACTGTAATATTATTTTTACTTATTTAGTTTAAAATAAAAATTACCGCTGAAAAAACTGCAAAGCATATACTGATGAATTTTTAAATTGTGTGGCACGGTTGGGGGAAGAGAATGAAAATTTCGCAAACTTTTTTTTTTTTTTTTTTTATCAAAGGTCAAAAACAAGATATTAAAACAGATAATTTTATGACTTGCCATTATAAAAAAAAA